>JAQGAC010002533.1:0-10113 GCA_034696585.1 Isotomurus maculatus
TATTTCCAGCTCCACTTATAAATCCCTTTTTGAACCGACTTATCTCCGAGTTGGATAATCCCCCCTGCAAATATCGTGCTATTCTGGTTACTTTCTCAAACTAAATGATTCATGCTGTCACATTTACTTCATTTCCTCCTCGTCTTTTCCACACGACCAGAATCAACACTGCAACCAGAAGTACAAAGATTCCCAGTAGTGTCACAGCGGCATGGGAAAGCACACCGCTGCCACCACCTGCTCCAATTATCACCTTCCCTCCTATACCTTCCCAATTCCCAAAAATTAGAGAAAAGGAAGTCTAAAACGCGAAATCGAATCTTAAAATGACGACTTGGAACCTAAAACGCTTACCTTCGTTGTTTTCTTCTAGATTTGCCGGACTTTCGGTTGTGATGGAGTCAAAACTGTGTCGGACTTTTCTTCGTTTCTTGCTCAGGGCGAAGTTGATTGTCCTGAGGAGAGGATATTTGATCCCTCCTCCGCAAAAGTTCCCTCGAAAGTCATCCGATGTGATGGACCACGCAGCATAGCCTCCGAGACCTTGAGTCGCCCCGAATTCAACTTTAGCCTGAACACTCATGGGATCGTCAAAGGACACCCAGTTTCCATCCCCATCCTTCATAAAATTAACCTTCGCTTGTTTGTCTTCGTAAACGATCCAGTCACTCCAAGGAGCGTTCAAGTTCGAACAAATCTGCAGTATTTAAGAATACAATCAATTCAATTAGAATAAAAATGTGGGCATGATACCTCATTGTAACTTAGGATTCTGTCATCTTTTTGATGGTGATTAAATTCCCCTTGCATTCCCATCCCCTCCCCCTGCACAGTGGGAGCTCCGAGACTATTTCCATCCGCCTGTGAATCTCTCAGCTTAAACGTCCTACCCGCAAATGGTATCCCCAGGATGACTTTACATGGAGAGATTTTCTTCTCCAGGACTAACAACACAGAATCAGCAACAGCACTTCCTATAAGTGAATGAAGTGGAGAATGGTGACCTGTCCTTTCGTCCCAAGACCCCGCCAGGTCTTGTCCCATTAAGATTAAGTAGTCCAGATTCATCGCCAACGCTGTAACGTTGAAACCTCCTCCATTAATATCGATATTTCCAGGAAGGGTCATCCACAACTCCAAATTCGAATCTTTCAACGCTGTCGACAACAACTATCCGAGGAAAATCAATAAAGACAAATGAGGATAAATCCTTACGACGTTACGACTCTTATTCGTTGAAAGAGACATTGCTTACAGCAATAAAGTCAGTTATACGGGAAATGCAACTTTTCTTCCCATCGCTGTAGCTCACTCCAGGCCACATGCATTCCACATTCACCCCGTCTAGCTGTTTGTCCCTTTATGCAAACAAATCTGTTCAGATCAACACTAGCAAACGCCTTCGGTATTTTATGCAATTTACGTCAAAAAATTGACAAGATTCTCTCCGAATTTTGAGCGTAAATTCCGGTCAGAAGAAATAGTTGGAATATCCTTGACACCCTCTCCCCAACCTCCAAACGATAAGATCACTTTCAAGTCAGGATTCTGCTTCTTCAGACCCACAACCTTCTTGTAAATCATTTTCTTATCTACAGAAAAATCAAAACCGCAGCTTTTTAAGTTTTCAATAAGATAATTAGAATAATAATATAGTCTTTATGAACATTTACTTCCTCTCCCACAAAGGTCTTTGTTTATGAATACAAAGTTTCCTGCGCCATTCTTGTCCTCAATCTCAACAGATCTAATCATCAGGTGAGTACACAAAGTTGCGTTAATGTCATCTATTCGGAACTCTCCTTCGCCTCCTCTTTCGATCGCCCAACTGTCAAAGACGCACATGATTGTGCTACTGTGCGATTCCACAGCTGCAAATTAAGGCAAATTAACCAAGGATTGTTGAAAGCTAAGTCAACTAAGATTGGGAGTTAGGGACCAGTGGTACTCCTTGATTTGAGCTTACTTGACAAGGCCAGTTCCCCTGTGAACCCCAAGTCGACATTTGCAACGTTGTGAACATGTGAAAGAGCTTCAGGTGTAAGCTCTAAGGTCACGGAAAGAAGGCATAACAAAACCAACCCCATCTCCATAATCATTATTACTAAAAACTACTTAAAACTCAGCTTGCAGGCGAAGTGTTTGCGAGCAATCTGCTATTTAAACTACAATCGCAGTTTTCATAAGTAACTGAAACTCTCGCCACTGAGTATTGATTTGCTGCGTTTTTGTGCAATTCTTGAGGTATAAAATTATCACAATCAAATACTTTTAAGCCACACGAGCTTCCTGTTATCAACATCAGACTAGCAGTCATGGCAGTTTGCACCATGAACTCCAGATTATTTAATGTGATAACACGTCTTGTTATTTTATCTTGTGGTCATGTAAAAGTTGGTAGGGTTAGCCACAAGCAGCAAGAGTTTTCGGGCGTGACTGTGATGTTTGAAACAAATAATGTTCTAATCAAAGAAAACCACATACACCAAATACGATATACGTCAGGACTTAGCTAATGATCACACTGTCGCTCAAATCTTCACAAGCAAGCAAGAAATTTTTTTTCAATATTTCACTCTAAAATCGTTGACGTTCATGCATTCGTGATAATTCAAACTACATTACTTATTTTCAAGTCATTTCAAGTAATAGTATTTCTAATGCGAATCTTCTTTCTCTCCGTCCTTCCGTCCGCGTATAGTTCGAAGTCCAAGTCCTCTCGCTATCTCAAACATACACACACATCCCACACAGCTAAAACACACAATAATTCCAATCTATCTCTCTCTCACACACAAACGCAACGGGATCTTTAATTACCCTTGACCCCCAACTTACCCCAGGGGGTTTGGTTAAATAGGGTTATTCTCCATGACCTCACCCTAAAACAGAATGCAACGAATAAGTTAGTTCACGAGCCAAGAGATCTTGATTGACATTTGACCACCCCCACTGACCTATCAGGGGGTGTGGTTGAGTTAAAACGAGCTGGTGCTACATTAAATGTTCCAAATTCCCTATTCGTAAATTCCCATGCATGCACAATCATACTGTACAACACACACTTTCAAAAACATGGTTGCACTCCTATCTTACGTATTTTCACACTTGAATGGATTTTTATTTATTGCAATGCGCCAAGTGTTGGTTTGTGAATTCTACCTGCTGGAAAGAAGCCCGTTCCACAGCATCACGAAGAAATGTACTCAGCACTTCAACCGAAAGCCGATCTTTCGAGTTTCTTGAAATTGTGGGTATCCTCAACACATGCTCGTCCCAAACGGAACACGCGAAGGAACCAAGTTCAAGCTATTCACCATCCTCACAGACGGCGAAGATCTTCATGACTTTCCAGGACTTCCTATCTGCGGTGTCCAGACTGGAAAGTATCCAGACAGGAAACCAATGGGATTTCCTTTCGACAGGGAAATCGACTTTCCACTCACGCTGCCCTGGTTCAATCACAGGAATTACAGATTCACAGATGTCATCGTCAAACACAGAGACTGATCTCCTGTCGCTTTACTTCCAGCTTTATTCCATGTGATCTTTAAACATAATACTTTTATACAAATATGGGTCTTGATTAGTCATTTTAACGTGTTAATTATTGCGCTAGTTAATCTTCGTGAATGTTGACGTTCGTGTGTTCCTGTTAATGATTCAAACAATACGCTCCTTACTATTTAATTAAGTGCCAATGTAAAAGTATGAAAAGTGAACCTGTTGGAAAGAAACTCGTTCCACAAACTCGTGAAGGAATGTACAAAGCTCCTCAAACGACGGACGATCTTGTGGTTTTTCATTCCACGTTTGAAGCATCGTTTTCTCGTACCTTTTTATGACAATTTCGAATTGAATGTTAAATCTTTCCTTGTGATTTTATATTGATAGGTATCGATAGTACAGTACAATTCAGTGGTAGCGAATTTAGGCTTAGACATTCGCTGTCCTCCCATCAAGTCCTTAGTGAATCCAAAAGTGTAACTCATTCCGGGATACGGAATACCCCCCAGGGAAAAGATCTCCCACACAGTCACGCCAAATGCCCACACGTCCGATTTCGTAGAGAACTCCTGGTTTTCCAACACTTCTACTGACATGTGACGCCACGGAAAAGTCCCCTAATAAAAATTTTTCCACAAATATATAACTCACAACTCATTCCAACACGATCGGTATCAGAATTTGAAATGTTTTAAGTCACCTGCTTCTGCAAAATGCAATTGCAATACGCACGCAACTTCCGAGATGACCCAAAGTCCGAAATCTTAACCAAATGTTTACTGCAAACTCGAACATTGCTTGTTCCTAAATCTCCATGAATTACCTAAACAGCATCACCAAGAAAAGAGCTGTTGATTTGGGCTAGCCAATTAAAAGTCGGTCTTTTACTTGTTTCGACGCCAAAAACTCCATCGCTTTTGAAATCTGGTGAGCCCAAATTAACAATGTTCCTGAAGAAAATTCATTGCCGTCTTCTTCAGTTTTGGATTTTTCACATGTAAATTCATCGTTCGTCAGCAAGTCTACGAAACTCGACTTGTTAGCTTTCAAATAGTTGTCTAATGACCCCAAAGGGCATAATTCCACAAAGACGTATACAATTCCTCGACGAAGTAACGCTGTATTTGCTCCAATTAAGCCCAAGATATGCTCATGCTTTCCCAGGAATGACATAACTTTGATCTCTTCGAGCAACGACAATACGTATTCTTTACTGGACAACGGCTTCACAGTCTTCACAGCCGCGACTTGATTCCGAACCTTTCCCTTCACCACAACTCCGTACGCTCCACTTTCCAAGATCTCATCCGCACCTGCAAAGTCTATCAGTTAAAGAAGTTGCTTTCTTCCACGATTTTACTTTAATCTTACATATTTCATATTCTGTGTGAAGAACCTCAAGAGAATTGTCGTAGGGACTGCAATTGATGCTTTCCTGTTCTTGCAGCTGCTGCAGCATCGTATTTCGCTTATCCTTCACCACAGCCCCATCAATATATCCCCGCTTGAACCGACGTATCTCTGAGCTTGACAACTCACTCTGCAAACATCAGCTTATCTAAAGTCTGAAGCCACGCAAAACTAATTAATGAGTTGCCTCAATTACTTGATTTCCTTCTTTCTCTCCATTGCCTCTCTTTTTCCTCCAGACCAGAAAGAAGGCAGCCACCAGAAGCAGACTCACTCCCAGAAGTGTCGCAACGACAGAAATGACCACAGAGCTGCCACCACCTGTTCCAATAATCCCCGTCCTTCTATTACCTTCCCAAAAAATCACGAATTAATATTAAGGCCAGTTCAGTCCCTTAAGGGAATGAAGCAATCCGGGAGACCGTGACAGATTGAATATTACAACAACTCAACCTACGTCGCCAACGGGGGAAAGAGAAAAGGAGAGTGTTTGATATTCCAAGTCGTCATTTGAATCACATTTAGTCAGGACTGACAATTGGTTCGTAATTTTTTGGGAAGCTGAAGAAAAGACAGAGATGATAGGAGCTGCCAGTAGAATCCGTGTGGTCTCATATATGTCATTGGGACTCATCAGGGAATGACCATACCCGCTAATTATCACTGCTAACTTTTCAACCAAATGACGACTTCGAATATAAAACACTCACTCTCCTTTTTAGCTTCCAACTTTTGCCATGTCTTGCTGAGGACGTAGTTGATTGTTCTGAGGAGAGGATAGGTGACATTTCCACCACACAAGTTCCCTTTGAAGTCGTCGTTGGTGATGGACCACGCTGCGTATCCACCGAGGCCGTGTTTCTGTCCAAACTCAACTTTTGCTTGAACACTCTTCGTATCGTCAAATGATACCCAGTGTCTCCTTCCATCCTTCATAAAAGGAACCTTAGCTTTCGCGTCTTCATAAACCTTCCATTGATTCCCCGGGTTCGTCAATTCGTGACAGATCTACAAAGATTCGATCCATATAATCCAATTCCAAATTATATCTATTATTTTAATTAATAACGATCAATAAACGCAATACCTCATTGTAATTGAGAACTTGGACGTCTTGATTGAATGTAACTTGAATTCCATTCCCTGTGAGAATGGGAGCTCCGAGACTACTTTTAACCACCTGGGCACCTTTCAGCTTGAATGTCCTCCCTACGAATGGAATCCCCAGGATGACTTTGAGTGGAGAGATCTTCTTGTCCAAGACAAACTTTACAGTCTTCCCCACAGTCCTTTCCGACAACGGAAGAAGTGGAGAATGGTGAGCTGCAACTTGTCCCCAATTTCCTGCCAAGTCTTGTCCCATTATGATGAAGTAGTCCAGGTTCCCCTCCAACGCTGGAATGTCGTAGCCTGTGGCAATTATATCGGTGTCTGCAGGCAGTGTCAATCCCAACTCCAGATTCTGACTATTGAACGCTTTCGACAACGACTACCCCAAAGAAAATTCGAAGAGAAGTTAAAGTATCTCATATTCTTCTTTTTTTGTTTGATAATAATAATAATTGATGAGGAATAAGGCAGTTAAATCTTAATTACACCGATGAGGTCTGTCACTGCTTGCTTGTCAGTGTTGTTTCCACCCTTAGAGGTATCTCCAGGCCACCTCCATTCCACCTTCAACCCGTCAAACGCTTTTTTCCTGAATTATGACAAATAAATTAAATAACATCTTCCAAAATACTTCACACTCCCATCAACCACAAGACTAGTAGCTTCAAGTTACTTCAAGAATTCGACAACATCCTTTGTAAAATTTGATAGAAGATTTGCGTTAAGTGAAATATTTTGAAAGTTACTGACATCCTCATTCAAACCTCCAACTGATAAGATAAGTTTTAACTTTGGATTCTGCTCCTTCAGAACCACAGCCTTTAAGTATATTTCGTCACCTACGTCAAATCAAATCCTTCAATCACTGCCTTTTGACCTGTGAAAGTTCTGTCTTACTTTCGCTCTCTGAAATATATCCGTTCACAAGCCTAAAATTGTGTTTGCCACTCCCATCCGTTTTCGACTGAATCTCCACAGACCTGATTATCAGGTGGGTACACAAAGTTGCGTTGATATCTTCCATTCCAAACTTTCCTTCTTCTTTCCTGAGAATCGCCCAACTGTCGAAGACACACATCACGCGACTCGAATGTGATTCCACAGCTGCTTATAATACAAATCACAAGTTATTTAACGACAAGCCCACAAAAGGTTGTGACCTGTAGTTCCAAGCTTACTTGACAATGCCAGATCGCCAGTAAACCCCAAGGAAATATTTTTAGTGATGTGAATATTTGGAGGGTCTGCAGGAGTGAACTGTAAAGTTTCAGATGCAAGACACACTAAAAGAACCCCCAATCTGATCATTTTTATTAATTGTAAACTTGTAAGACTTTTAACTCAGGTAGCATGCAAAAGACTTCTAGTGTTGCAACAATCGTAATGTTGACTGAGACAGAAAAGAAGATGGTTATCGATGAGGTTTGATGTAAATCTTACTGACGGAGAATGACATACTCTAGAGAACCACAATTGTGACCGCAGTCACCAATTTCCTGCGATAACAGTTATCACTTTCCAGTTTCACGTCCTACCACGTTCTTCTATAAACAATCTCTAGATTACTTTGTGATAACATGTTTTATTACTATTATATTTTGTCTTGTCGTCAGTCGACAGCTTAAAGGGTAAACCACATCGAACGATCAAACAACAAATTTCAGGGTGTGACACTTGACTCTAGTCCAATTCCAAAACCTAAATAGGATAAAATTGACATTCGATATCACAGACCACAGGAGAGGGACAATCAGTTCCAGTAATCTCCGTTCTTCCTGCAGATTACCATTGTTGTGATCAAAATAAATTATAATATCAATTCGTATCTCGTATCGCTTTATTTCCAACTGTTTTTTGTCATCTTTTAACCTCTACACTTCACAAATATGCATGTATGTAAAATAGCTATTTATTTATCAATTTAACATATTAATTATTACGCTAGTTAATCTGTGCTAATGTTGACATTCGTCTATTCCTGTTAATGATTGAAACAATATACACTCCTTATTACATTAGTCAGTGCCACTGTTAAGTGTGAATTGTACCTGTTGGAAAGAAATTCGTTCCACAGACTCGTGAAGGAATACACAAAGCTCCTCAAACGACGGACGATCTTGTGGATTTTCATTCCACGTTTGTAGCATCGTTTTCTCGTACCTTTTTATGTTAATTTTGAATTAAATATTAAACCTTTCAATGTGATATTGATAGTATCGATAGTATAGCAATACAATTCAGTGGTAGCGTATTTGGGCTTAGACATTCGCCGTCCTCCCATTAAGTCTTCAGTGAATCTAAAAGTGTAACTCGTCCCTGGATACGGAAGACCCCCCAGGGAAAATATCTCCCACACAGTCACGCCAAATGCCCAAACATCTGATTTCGTAGAGAACTCCAGGTTATCCATCACTTCTACTGACATGTGACGCCACGGAAAAGTCGCCTAATAAAAATTGTTTACTCAGCTTCACAATTTACAGATCATTTCTGATCAGTATGAGAATTTGAAGATTTGAAATGTTATGTCACCTGCTTCTGCTGAATGCAATTGCAATACGCATACATTTTTCGGAAGGATCCAAAGTCAGAAATCTTGACCAAATGTTTGCTGCAAACGCGAACATTTTTTGTTCCTAAATCTCCGTGAATTACCTACGAAGCATCACCATCAAAACGAACTGTTGATTAGCATTTTAGCATCAACCAATTTAAAGTCACCCTTACTTTCTTACACGCCAAAAACTGCATCGCTTTTGAAATCTGGTGAGCCCAAATCACCAGAGTTCCTGTAGAAATATCCTTGCCATCTTCCGTTTTGGATTTTTCACATGTAAATTCGTCGTTCGTCATCAAGTCCACAAAACTCGATCTATTAACTTTCAAATAGTTGTCTAATGACCCCAGAGAACACAACTCGACAAATGCGTATACAATTCCTCGACGAAGTAGCGCTGTGTTTGCTCCAATTAAGCCCAAAATATGTTCATGCTTTCCCACATTTGACAAAACTTTGATCTCATCCAGCAACGACAACACATTGTCTTTACTGGACAGCGGCTTCATTGTCTTCACAGCTACAACTTCATTTCGAACCTTTCCTTTCACCACAACTCCGTACGCTCCACTTCCCAAGATTTCATCCGCGTCTGGAAAAACAAATAACTGAACTAACTCCCTTTCATCTTTTAAACACAAATTGCTCTTTAATGTTACATATTTCATATTCAGTGTGAGGAACCTCCAGAGAACTGTCGTAGGGACAGAAACTGATGTTTTCCTGTTCTTTCAGCAGCTGCAGCATTATCGTGTTTCGCTTATCCTTTACAGCTCCATAAGTACATCCCTGCTTGAACCGACGTATCTCCAACTTGGATAATCCCTTCTGCTAATATCAGCTTATATAAAGCCACGCATAGTGAATTAATTATCACATTTACTTTATTTCCTCCTTTCTCCTCGTCCCGTCTCCTTTTCCTCCAGACCAGAAAGAACACAGCAACCAGAAGTAACGTCATTCCCACAATGGACACAACGACATACGAGACCACAGAGTTGCCACCATCAGTTCTTTCAATCATCTTCACCGTCTTTTCAGCTTCCCAAATATCACAAACTAATTGTCAGTGCTGAATGAAATTCAAATTAAGACTTGGCATTACAAACCTTCAGTCTCGCTTTCATTTCCCGACTTTTGCACCGTAGGTTTGGTTGTTGTAATATTCACTCTGTCGCTGGCTCCCAGATTGCTTTCACTGGTCGGAATTCCTTCCTCGACGAGTATTCCTGGGACGAAGGAAGAAATGTTGTTTCCACTGGAACTGTTCGGATTTCGTTCCGTAGTAGTCTTCGGGGGTGTTGGTTTTAGTTTTGGTGATTGTGTAAATGTGGGATTGGTTGTCATGTCCAAATCGTGTCTGTTAGTTGGATTGCTTTCGCTTTCTGGACTTCCCTTCTTGCTCAAGACATAGTTGATTGTCCTCAAAAGAGGATAGTTTAACTCTCCACCACACAAGTTCCCTTTGAAATCATCGTTTGTGATGGACCACGCTGCATACCCTCCGAGGCCGTGTTTCTCTCCAAACT
>JAQGAC010002534.1:0-10112 GCA_034696585.1 Isotomurus maculatus
CATAGGCAGGTAGCACCTACCAGTCATGTGCATCTGACGATGCCTTCCTTCTCTCAAGACTCCGACGATGTAACTGGAGAAGTTGAATCCAACCAAGGAGTCCATGGAAATGACGGAAGTCAGAATGACTTTCAACGACGCTCAGTCAATCCTCCTATAAAAAAGGGTACCAAACGCCGTGTGAAAGACGAATTTGTTTCCCCTCAAAAAAGTGAAGAGGATTTTTCATACGAGTCTTACGCTACAGCTCACCAAAATGTAGATACCAATTACGAAGAGACTGATTTGTCATTTCTGCCAGATTTGCCTCAAGTAATGCGTGTCGTGTCATTAGCTGGAGATCAGGAGAATGACACTATTAACACAATATATTCCAAACTCAACTCATCACCTGAGGAAACTGAAGAAACTGTTCAAGTACGGAGCTCAAGAAGAAGTAATAGTTTGGACAATGAAAATCGTGAGGATTCGGTTGTCCCCACTGTTGAAACTCAAAATATTGGGGACTCTTCTTACATTCAAAGTGATCTTGCGACTCTTGCCTCGCTTGCTGTACCAGTGGATCCAGCAAATGAAGCACTCAGTCCAGTCAAGGGGAGTGACACTTCGACACTTATCCAAGATTCAGCTTTTCCTGAAACTCCTACTCAGACTGATTCAAATTATTCACCATCTGTGACCCCCGACGACACCGAAGTTACAGAACGTAACACCCCCAAGATACGTGATTCCGAAGAGGACTATGATTATGAAATTATTGCCCTTCATGACTTCTACTCACCACCTTCTCCGATTATCCTCACTGAAGAAGAAGCAGTTCTGTATGACCTCGCGAAAGTCAAGGGAAGAGTTCACTTGGCGAATGACCAAGAGATGAAGGCAATCAAAGGTACTTTCTATATTAGATGGGAATTCATATGTTTTGCAAGAATTGCTTTAATCTTTTTAATTTGTACTTTGATGAAAACCTTTCAGCGGAACAAGATACTGACGCTAGTGGACGCCAAGATCCTGACGTTCTGAAGACCAATGAATCTGAGGATACTTCTGGGATAAGAGAAATGACTATTGCAGCTGAAAAAACAACGACTGTTGCCACAGATGAAAGCCCAGCGACTATAGACACAAACCCAGAGAGTGAAAGTTCTAGTTCAGTCCCGTTGATTGAGCCAAATGAGTTGGCAGAAGCCAAAGCTGAGGCTGATGACAATTTATCAGATGACTCAAGTGGGATGGCACTAATGGAAAGAGTTCGTGGTGACTCTACCAAAGTAAATCTGGAAGGTATGCAGAATTGATCAGATTTTTATTCCAGCACTTTTAGATCTCTTATTTTCATTTGCAGCCTTCGGTTCTGTATATATTTATTTTTATATCGTATTAGTTCTAACATAATTTGAAACATTTCTTATCCCAGATTGATTTATATTTTCGTTATAACCGAAATGGACAATATCGATGCACTATCATACAAATTATAAACTTCACTTTGCTTTAAGTTCATTGACTAGTTTGTTAGTAAGGAAGTAAAAATTCTTTTTCCTCATCTTTGCAGCAGTCGTGATCAGATTGTGTTTAAGAACGTAATTTGTTCTGTTGCATGCTAAGTAGTTATTCGCTAGTAATTTCTTCATTTTCCTACTTAAATCTTCTTGGTGGCAGTAAATCAAGCCCGTGGAATTGTAACGGTGACTATTCGTAAACCCAACCCCTGTGAGCTTGGCTTAATTCTGTACAACTTTAATTTGTTTCGTCAATAAAATCACTTCTAACTGAGCTGATTGTCTTATCTGTAAGCGATTGTCAGCGAGGCTTGTAGAAAGATGCATTTTAAAACTGAGGCTTGTGTATTTTATTTTACCCTACACACCTTTGTTTCAGTAGGGATTTCTTTTCATCTCCTAATCTGTAATTGCACACTGCACGGAGTAGTTGTTTTGGTTTTTCCGAAAGGCTAGGAACTGCTTTACTCCTAATTCTTGAAAGTAGAAAAGTAACATCTGTAGCTGCGTATTTTCAGCCGTTTTACTTGTAGCGAATTTATGAGGACCTGCAATTCCCTGTAGAACAGTAAAGTTCATTTCATAATTGGCAATTTCAGGAGCTAAGTTGTACATCTGTGCCAACGAACCCTGCCGCTTCACAGCTGTAAATGGAACTTTGTTCAAAGATCACATCCAATCTTGCATCTTCACTCCCGAAAACAAAACCGTCCGTTGTTTTCATTGTGATAAAAGAGTGAAGACTATTCCACACTTACTCGAACACATCAAAATTCACGGTCATCAGAAGCAGTTTTGCAGCCTTTGTGAATTTAAGACATGGATGAACTCCGAGCTCACTCGCCACATGAAGGTAGATTTTCTTCATTTCACGGGCACTTCTCTCCTGCCGCACACTTGTGGACGTCTGGTTTATAAGATTGTTTTTGTCCTGTGAATTCATAGACACATCATAAAGTGTACAACTTCAAACTAGTTAACATCGATCGAGGTGTAGACGGGGATCCTGATTGTGTCGTACTGCCAAAGGAAGCTGCCGCAAAAACCATAACATTAGTACAACTACAGGAAAGTTACGCTAAACACGCTGACAGATTGGTGTTTGGTCCCGATGATGTTGACAAATTGCCTATGCGACAGATTTTCCAGTAATTCTGCTTTTGAAAATGATAAAACGAACCGAATTCGCCTTATTTAGAAGGCAACGTTGATGTAAACTCATTGATTTCTTGAAATTTGTAGCACGCTGGCCTACTGTTCATTATGCTCCTACTCCTCCAAAGTGCGAGTCAACTTTGTTCGCCATCAGTTAATGCACAAGAACGGCCAATTTAACAGTTCCGAGAATCTGCCCACTCGTGACCCTGTCAATCCTGTTCCATGTTTAGAGCGACAGGAAATGATGTTTGACAAGATGACGAATTGGGCTGGAAGCTCTCACGCTCCTAAAACGTACGAGTGAATGTTTTGTTGTGGAGGCGTAGAGGTTTCTTGGACATTTTATCTATTTAAATCTCTTGTAGGGTTAATGGGGCAGCTGACAACAACGCTGTTCCTCAGTTTGTACTTGAGCAGTTTCGTTATGTTTGCAGTGAAGTTGGTTGTGGTCAAATCACAACTGACGAATATATGCTTCGCACTCATATGAAGACATTACATCCCGAGACGGAAAAATATTCTTGTCCGCATTGTTCAAAGAGTGAGGCTACTAGTAAGTAGTTTTCGTGCGAAACTAGTTATTGTGGGTAAATGCAGCTTAATAATTTCTAATTGATGTTTTTCGTAGGAAACGATCCCCGAAATTCCGTTTTAGTGGACAAGCTTGGAAATCATCTGAAGCTGCATGGCCCGAAGTTGTATCGCTGCGCCCATTGCGACTTTATCAACCCACTACCAACCCCCATGGAGAAGCACTTACCTGATAAACATCCTGAAAAGAAGCCTATCCACTACTTAATTCGGAATTTGGATGCTAATGGGGATTCTGCAACAAGGTACGAATATTGAATAAAACTTGCAGTCCTGTTCGCTTTTCGTGCTTAAGGTTCATTTACACGTGTGATTGTTTTACTGAATGCTTAGGCGTAGTTCAGTTGAGGATGGAGGCTTTAGTGAAAAATGGCGATGCTCAGTTTGCAATTCTAAAACACTGTTCTCAACTTACGAAGAAGCCAAAAACCACTGTATCTTGATGCACCGAGTTGCTGGACAATTCGTGTGTGCAGACTGCCGCTACAGTACCGATTCTGATCATTTAATGAAAGATCATGTTACAGAAAACTGTGAGCGCCAGTCTTCCAAGGAGGGAAATATTTTCATCATGTGGATAAGGTAACCAGATACGAGTTATTGAAGTGAATATTATTTTGATGATTGCTAAGTCCAGATTTTAAATTTCATTGTTGCTTGCAGAACTGATTACGCGGACATGTCTAAACCTGATGACAGTAACATCCATGGTCCGATTTGGAAACGAACTCCTCAATCGGTCAAACATATTCGGGGTATATTTTTAGAGGAGAGCAAAGAAAAAACGAGAAGCAGCAATGAGAGCAGTTTCAACAAAGGTAGTGAGACTCCCAAAGAACCCAGAAAGTCTGCTGCGAAAGTTGAACAGCTGAAGGAAGAAGAGGTCAACTCTCCATTGACTCCATTTTTAATGAAGTGTCCAAAATGCAATATATACAAAACAAAGAACAAGAAAGATATGATTGTTCATTTACACAACGAAATGAGCTATCAAAGGTTTGTAATAACATTTTAATGTTTATTTTTTTAATTATGGTATTTTTAAGGAAGCATTATTTTCATGGGTGTTTTATTTCCAGGTATCGGTGCACAAAGTGCGGCCATAAATTTATTACCGAAAACTCTTTGAAAGGCCATGTTACTGGAGATCACGGGATACCGTATAATCAAAGTTTGGGCGAGCTACTGCCCGAGGATCCAGAAATCGAAGCTTTCGTAAGAGTTTTCTGTTTTGATTTTATTTGAATCGAATAATTATGGCAATAAAATAATTGTAAATCTGATTTGTAGGTTGCTCAGTGCTTGGAGCAAGATCCTAATCTCGGGACGGATGGTTTAGCAGGAACAGATAAATCTGAAGGAATCTTCAAATGCAAACACTGCCCTCAAGAGTTTCAATCAGGACACAATTTAAGAACACATCTGCTGGCTCGGCACCTCGCAAGTAATATGTAAGTGTCAAAACAAAAGATGAGAGTGTAATAGCAATGAACAATCATCGTGTTCACTAATATAGTCAACTCCGTGCCTCTTGCAATACACTTTTCGTCTTCCTCTGGCTTAGTTGTAATTGATAATGCGTTTGAAGCAGCTTTATTTTGACGAGTTTGTATTTATTCACACTTACAGGCATACATGCAAGCATTGTAAGCAAGGATTCTGGAATAAGAAATTGGCAATGTCTCACCATGAAAGGAACCATAAAACCTTGCCAATGCAGATTCAACACGATATTAAGTTGGAACAGACTTTTACGCCAATGTTTTGGCTCGAGGAGTATGGTATTACGGTGAAAGAAGAAAAGAAGGTAAAACGAGACAAGGATGACTCCACAGACGATTCGGAATCTGTAAGAACTTCCTTCTCACACTGGCTGTTAATAATTAATTGTTAACAATTATCCACATGGTTTTATTTTATTCTTACCTACAGCCCGTCAAGCCTCTGCATGTTAGGCGTCCTATTCATGTATACAAGCCGAAACAGAAACCCAGCAATCGAAGAATTGTTTTCTGTGCTCTCTGTGAGTATGAATGCGACAATCCGACTGATCTTGAGAACCACATGGCCACTCACAAAACTCCTGAGAAAGATACAGCAACAAGCCAAAGAGTTTTGACGCCAGAAAGGCTAGCAGGTGAAGGTGGTGCTTTCGATTTTGCTGTGGACACGCTGGCTCCCATCCGAAAGGAAGGAGAATTAATTTCAGTAGACCCAAAACGGATGGGGGCTGGTGGGGAATGGGTTCAGTCGGCTTCCACTAATTTGCCTACATCCGGTTGGTCTTCACCGAGTAGTTCAAGTTCCCGATCTACAAACCCAGGAACCAAGAACCAAACCGAACCGCATTCCATTTACAAGTAAATATAAATTTTTCTTTTGTGTTGCAAATTCTGGAATTTCTCTAATACTCTTGAAATGATTTTTCAGGTGCTACCATTGCAAGGATAACTTCTTGACAGTTAGGGCTACGCGTACTCACTGGCAAAAAGTACATTCTCGGAGGCCAGAAGAACGCTGCAACTATTACCGATTCCAAGCAACTGTTGCTGCATGCGGATCTATGGAAAAGATTCACAGCTGTTTTGTGTGTGAGCAGGGCCCGTTCGACTTTAATGATATTGTAGACCATCACATCACACGACATAAAGAATTTCCGTTTAGAGTAAAGAACCAGCCGTATAACAACAAAATAATTTGTGAGTACTGCAAAGTTGAGCACAACAGATTAGAAGAAATGCAACAACATATGGAAGAAGCTCACCGTAATTTACCCTCAAAGTACTTCGCAATAGATTTGCATGCCCAAGATACTTCGAATTTATACGATCCATTTGGGAAATTAATAGAAGACTCTGTGCGGTTCATGTGTATGACTTGCAAAAATGACTTCACTACAAGAGAAGAACATAAGGAGCATCTTTCTTCGGAACACCCACTTCTAACAGTTGGTTTGACAGCCGGACTTAGATTTCAAAGCCATACTTTAAACACAGCAATCCAAATACCTGGAATTCAAGTTCCAAATTCTAACAATAGTGTGAAGTACAAATGCCCTGTATGTGAATATGTGACAGCCGACAAAGAGGAAATGACCAGTGAGCATTTAACAAATCACTTGTATGTCTACTTGTGTCCCCGGTGTCCCACGTCCTTCCAAACGGTGCGAGATGCAAAGTTTCATGTTCGACACAGTCACGGGGACCCTAAGATTCAGCCAAGTGTTAATGAAGATGCCGTCGCTGCATTTAAATTGTTGGAAGATGTGGTGGAGGAAGTACAAATTTCGGGTGTCTCTACGAAGTCCTTGACATCTGAACTAGGTCAGTTGGCTGCGTTTGACACAATATTCAATAACCCTGCTGCTGCATTGTCGTCACAACAAGCTACAAAGTCTCCAATCCTCAAGAGAAAGACAAGTAAGGACGAGATGACGGAAGATCACGCGATAGGCCAGGCTAGCAAAATCGGAGACCATAGACCAATTGAGCCTGCAACTAATAAAAATGCAGAAAGAAGTGTGGAGGCTGGACCAAGCACTTCTTCTGCAAAAGAATGCTTCAATACAAATGTGAAGGGTGACGTGCCCCCAACTTCTTTTTCACCAAAACCAGTTACATCGTCTACTCCTGGAATTCCAATGTCATCTGCTCAGGAAGATGATTGGATGGAAAACTTTGTGAACATCAATCCAATTGCTCCAGAACTGATAGAAATTCCAGGAGTAGGTTCGGATCAATGGGGTAACATTGATTTGGCGGACTACTCAGGAATTGCCGGAGAAGATCCGCTCATAAGTACCGGTTGGGGTTGGGAGGGGAAAAACTGATCTTAAAGTCTTGAATAGTTCACTAGGTTTAAAAGTATTTTTATAGTATTTTATATCTCCATTCGTTACACAACAAAAAGCATGATTACATTAAGTGAGACAATTGCGAAGCTGCAATATTCTAGGTTTTAGTAAAACCCGTAGTACGAAAATATGAACTTGTGCACATACAAAATGTATTAAAATCTGAGAATGTTCCTCGCGTAGCCGGAGAAATCCATGCATAATATTGTAATTCAACACAAAGCTAAGATTACCTCGTTTTTCTATCGACCCTTACTGCTGTGCTAGATTTACCAATCGCTCGTGTAGTAATCAGTGTGAATTTGGAACAGATGTATACTTGATTGCGTAAGAATAGTTGTTGTTTATCATTAGTGCATAATAATTAGCAATAAAGTAAGAAATCTACAACCCACCTACACCTGCCTTCGGAGAAAAGTTCTCTCTCATGTTGCTGCAAAATATTTAAGTCTGGGTATATAGTTTAGAAGCTTACTTCAGATTTCAATCAACTCTCTCTTAACAGACATAAAATATTTTTACTGGACTTGTACATATTGCATTTAACTGATTTCTTGTTCGCAACTAAAGACGATAATTTGTTATGTTATCTAATATAGTAAATGAGTTAAGCATGAATAGAGATGAGTCAAGTCTCGAGTCTTTGCACTTCATGTGAATTCACTTTGTCCGTTTTGAGCATTTGGACTGAATTAAGTTAAGTTGTTTGTGTAGTTAATATTTAAGTTGTTTTTCACCATGTAATTATCATTACTCCTTGCTACGATGATGTATTTAGTATTTATTATTGATTCGCGTAAGGTATGTTTTAATAATAACCTCGGCGTCATAAAATTGTAGCACCATCGTATCGTGAGCCAATGCTATAATGTAATATATTTAAACTTCCATAGTAAAACTACATGGAGAGTTATCCTTTCCATCCCGAATCAGTAAATATTTATCAAGTCGTTGATTAAGGTTTATGAAAACGAGTTCGCTAAATTGTACCGTAATAATATTATGTATTCGTTGTTATAAATTGTGTGACAGACACTCGACAAAGTGCGGCAGTATAAGTAAAAAATATTTAAATAAATAACTTCGAACACAAGAAACGCAAACTGTGCTCTAGTTTTTTGGCATTGATTAACCAGCTACATTCATGTTTATATGGGTAATTAGTTTGCATCGCTTTATGAAATAAAATCCTAGAAATTCAAGTTTCTATCGAAAATACAGAACCTCTTAACTGTTTACTGATTCACGGACGGCTTACGTGATAGGGCTCGATTGCTAACTGCTTATTATTACGAAAACAACAAATTCATTAGTTTTTTATCCCATAGCAGCTTGCCGTCATCTCTGTTGAGAGATTAATAAGAATATTAATATTAAAAGCTGTGGATTTGTTGAAGTTGGTTGAATTGGTTTGATGAGAGTTAGCGAAGGTACAGACGAGTTTCCGTACTTCCACCAGCAGACGTGGCCCACAGTTTGTGTAAATGCAGAGAGACTCGGCTGAGTAAAAATCAATTAAGAATGATTCATAATTTAAGCAGAATGTAAATTATACGTTCGGGCAGATGCTGGTTTATAATGTTAAAACACGCGTTGACTTTCAGCACTCGGGTTCTCGTAGTCCATCATGACATGATGATATGTTGCAAGCGAAGTTGAGTTCGTCCTGGATGCACATTTAAAAGGGAGACGATGTGGGTGAGAAGATCAGAAGGAAACTGATGATCCGAGCATCACTGATGATAGTCATTATTCCTGAGTTCACCTGTTGGGGCTCTCTGAGTACTAAGAAGGCTAGAAGGCTAGAAGAAGGTAGCGAGGGGAATGATTTGAAGGACCAGGCCGGAGATCATAATCATCAAAACTTAATCGAGTATTCATATCACAAATGAAAGCCTTCGTAATACTTCGTACCCACCACAGGGAGAAATACTTTCCGAATCTTTCTTTCTCTCTAATGGGTTTGTGTCTGTGTGGCTTAACATTGTTCCCCATATTCAACGTTGGATGTTCTCAGGAGATGAAGACTAAAGGGTTACGATTCTGATGAATATGAATGAGTCCCGTAGTCTTCTCCACGAACTTATGTTCGTTACACCGTGATTTACAATATATTCCTGTTTTAAATGCTTACAAGACTCTCTCGCTTTGTGTGTTGATAGCTTAACGATAAGAATTTTTTGTTTCAGGTCGTTTTTTCTCCCTCCTCTTGTCTTATTTTGGAAAAGTCTCAAGCAAAGCTATTCGATCTTGAGAAGCTCACTTGAGTCAAGGTGCTCTAAGGAAGAAGAAGAAGAATACCAGGCACATCTTCCCTCAAGGGGATTGATTCCCTTCTTATAGCGTTGCTCAAACACTCACTTTCATTCGTGTGTATCACTTTCCTCCAGAAAACTTATTTCCAACCTTCCAGGCGTACACAGGCTAGAAATTTCCTGTCTTTCGCCAACACTCCAAGTCAGAGACTCGCGGATGTCCCTGTAGACTTTTGAAGACGTTCTTACGAGTGGTTCTGCAATTAGGAATATTATTATGGGGCAACTCCAGTTTCTCAAAGTCGCGATTCTTCTTCTGGCTTCTTTTCATTTGGGGAATTGTCAGGAAGACGACTTTCCCAATGAAATCCCTCGGATTACTACCGGAAGTTGTTTGGCTGCGGGATTGTGCTGCAAAGGACGTGACAGTAAGTTCCATTCGGGCTTCTTTTACAAAATTGTATTCTTTTGGGATTATACAGGGAGTTAGTTGAGACACAATGTTAAACCTGTCCAAGTATAATAGATCAACAAGTGTTCTTATATTTGTTGTTTTTCCGTTTGTCCAGGCTCTTGTGTTGTCCAGAAGGCTGCTCCGAATTCCATAATTGAAGATCTGAATGACATCCCTTGCTACTGTGACCACGGATGTGTTCTGCTAAACGATTGCTGCTCAGACTTCAAAACCGCTTGTGGAGGTAATTTTCTATTTTAGTTCTGCTTTCATACTTTCATTTCACTAGATTTTACTCT
>JAQGAC010002535.1:0-10110 GCA_034696585.1 Isotomurus maculatus
CGTCCCTTTCCAAAAACAGGTTTCGCAGTCCTGTGGTTAAGTTGGAGTGGAAGTCAGTAAACCTACAGGAATAACTTTGGCCACCAGTTCCCTCGGAACTACCCGCTTCTTCAAGATTCCCACTCATTTTTGACTCCCAATAATTCTGCTTTCGTTTCCGAAGAAATTGAGTCTACGATGTGCAATTTAAGTTCAAGTTTAAGAAACGCAGGACTGTGGAGGATTGACAACCGCACTCTCCGGACGCCTCTGTGATACTGAGAAACAACGATGCTTGTGTTTCTGTTGGTGAAGACGCTTGGCTTCCTTCTTTGTCCACTGGGACGACAGCAACGCGTCTGCGCAGAACACGCCGTCCTCGTATCCCATTATGTTAACATAGCGTCGCTGCGTTCTCATCCAAGCATCCCTGGCGTCTCCAATCCTCCACAGTGTCAAACGCTCCAATTAGAAGCCGCGGCCACCCGTAACTCCTCCCAAAGCCTCACAATCAATCACAGAGGAAATCGATGCCGTCGTGGAACACTCCAGTGATGACCTCACTGACCACAAAAACAGTACCACAAAAAAGGAACACTCTTTTCCCACTTTCCTGTCTCTAAACATTATTTATTTCCCACCGTAACGACACAGAACACTCACCCATTCTTATCGAATTCTTAATTACCAGTCTCTCTTAATAAACTCTCTCGGCTGCACATCCGTCACATTTAATTTTTTAACACAGCCCGCGTAATTTCAAAAAACCCTACCCTTCCAATCTTCCAACCTAACAATAACGATAACAATCAATTTAATCCAACTGGGAGTCACAGACGCTTCCAGTCTTCGCCTACTTTCCACTCTGGTGGAATGGAAACAGCCGTCGTCGCAGTTGCGTCTTATGGAAGTCGAGAAGATGTCGTTTGATGTTCGGAAGTTCCTTGCCGTCCAACTTCATTTTGCAGAAGCTGCAGACACTCTGGTCCGCACTTTTCTCGTGGCGAACGTAATCCCACACGCACGCATACGTCAGCTCCATGTTATTCGCTCGCGGGTCGAAATTACGATTTCCCACTAAAACTATTTCCATCTTTGATCCACCTTAAAACATTCAAAAAATTCTAACACTGAAATTCAAATCGTCTAGCGTCTCTAGAATTTCATAGATTCATAATATTCATAAACAACCAACCTGGAGTCGTTGGATCCTCTGCAGCTGTCCTGCAACCTGAAGACGGACCAGGTAAATTTAATCCTTCCGCGTTCCCCGCCATTTCGTCGCCAATTTCTGGAGCTTCTCTTTTCACTTCGTCGACTTCCATCCTTCGTTCCTCAGTGTCGACGTCGACATTTCCTCCTAAAACTGCCGTTGCTGCTGGACGTGCTGCGGTATTTCCTGGTGGAGTGAACAACAACGCTTCCATGTCTACTTCGTCGTCAGCCTCCGTGATCACGGCCACGGGATCTGGTCGCCCGGTTTCCGTCCTCCTGTTCCTTTCCCCAAGTTCCGCCGCCCTCATGCGTCCGCTTCCTCCGCTGGTCTTTGCAATCTTGAAGCGAGGAGACCCGGAAACGGGACTTCTGGAGGTTCCAGCCACAACCGCGTCTTCACTCAGATGTCTTTTCTTGGAAGTCTCCGAAGTTATTCTTCCTCCAGCTGATGAAGGCTCTTTCGACTTGGATGACACGGATGACGATGAGGATGATGAATCACTTGACGCAGCAGTTAAATCAAGCATTCTTGATTTCGGAACCCGAGTTGATCGAGTTCTTCGAGTTGTAGAACGTTTCGGAGTTACCGGAGTTCTCGGGGTTTTTGGAGTTTTCGGAGTTTTTGGAGTTTTCGGAGTTTTTGGAGTTTTTGGAGTCGCCGGAGTTTTCGGAGTTACTGGAGTTTTCGGAGTTGTTGGAGTTACCGGAGTTCTCGGTTCAGCAGGAAGCATCGGCGATGCCGGAGTTTTCGGAGATGCAGGAACTTTTGGAGATGCCGGAGTTTTCGGTTTACCATGAGCTTTCGGAGTAGCCGGACTTTTCGGCGTGGTAGGTGAAGCAGAAGCTGCAGGTTGCAGGGTGGCTGCTGAAGATGAAGAAGCTGTTGAGATGCTCCCAAGTCGCTCTCCACCAGAAGCAGACGCAGGCGCAGCTGCATTCGAACTCTGCGTCGCCTGTTGAGCATTCGCCCGACTTCTCTGCTCCTCAGGACGAACATCCTACAAACCACATTCATCAATTCCCTCCAAACATCCAAATCAACTCAAACTTCCACTCCAACTGATCTGCTCACATTATTTCCACTCGGAATGAGTCCTTCGACCTCCAGCAGTCCTCCAGCCTTCAGAAACCCATCCAATTCAACTTGCGAGCCAATCCGCACCTCCCCGCGGTACATGAAAGTCACCAAATTCTCCAAATCTCGAAACTTAATCTCATTGTTCACAATAACAACCATCGCCGAATTCCTGTGGTGAGCGTTAGCCTGCACAAACAAATTACGTACACAAATTACAAATTCCAAATGAAACAACAAACAACACAGAAACCAAAGATTCAACTCACCCTGAACATATTCTTGAAATACGGACTGCAGATGGACAGCAGCCATTTGTGACAGCGAAGGGTTCTCCCCTCAGCCACCAGCGACACGTCCTTCTCACTTGGACACTCCCCTTCAAAAAACAAATTCCCTACTCCACGAGCTACGTGCGCCTTGTGATTGCGCCACGTTATGCAGTTCGATTCCCCAACCAACCGTGGCCCCCCAAACGCCCCCACAACTGGAACACTCATCTTCAGATAAGCCTCACTTATCCACGGCTTCCCTAAGCGTTGTGGTTTACAATTAGTGCAGACAGACAGAAGGATGACTTGTCTCTCCGATGGGCAAATGCTTTCTGACCACCAACAACGCAGAAGAAGGGCCAGCAGCCTTTGTCTTGAGAAACTTGCGGCGTCGTTTGTAAAGGCGTCCAAGACGTTTGGCTTCATGGCGTCGCCTGTAGCGCAGTTTTTAGTCTGTCATTCAACGTATGCATTAGCGCATGCGTCTTAACCAGTTCTTAACGTTAATCTCATGGCCATTATTATAGTACAGTGAGTTTATTTCTTTCACATTAACAGTTCAATTCACATTGATTACGGACAATTAGTTGTGATTACTACGGGAGCTAATTAAGTGGGACTTGATTAATTGAGACTGAATTTCTACCATGTTTCACGATTCGGAGAGGACGGTGAGGAAGGCGAAGGAAACTAGTGACCCGAAAAGCGTAAGGAAAAGTCGCGGCGCAAAGAAGAACAGTTCTGCACAGGAATTGTCGTGAATCCGGAAGTAGGCGTCTTCCCGACTGTCCCACTCGTAAGCAAAGAAATATTCACACGTCTGCAATCAAAATATTCCAAGATAAAATACTTCCACAGACTTCCGTAGCTTTTAGGAGGAGAATTACTCACGGATTCCATGACGTTCCACAGCATTAGCATCATGTACGAGAACTGGCACGTCCCTCGACGGAAACACTCGCTGTTCTCTCCGTCCATCCATCCCCCAACGATTTGCCCACACGCCCACAATCCATAGAGAAGCTGAAAGGTCACAGAAGTGGTCAGCACTCAAGTTAATATCTTAACAATGAACTGCTGTACCTCAAAGAAGAGCGCTGTTGGAAGTTCGTGTGAAATTCCAACGACATGTCTGATAATGGCATTGAGAAACGGTCGGAGGAAGACGAGGTAAACTCCGGAGTACGTGATGACCCAGACAGTGGCGTACCAAAGGTAGAACATCCATTTGAGCCCCCAGAAGAAGGACCGGCGGTGGTGGAAGGTCGACCAGAACTGAATGTCGTGGTTGTGGATTAAAAACCCCAGCAGCATTCCCAAACAAGCAAAGTTCAGGAAGAGACGGACGAAGGCCAGACGGTCGTCACCCGTTTGCGTCGCCGTGTTCCTCGAGAAATACGAACCCATCTCGATAATTTAAATTCGACCGTCGAATTCAATAAACCCTGCAGTCGACAATCTCTGCAGATTCTTCGACATCTTTTTCAGAAGCTACAGGACATCGAGAAACAAGTTCCAACAAGAATCCGTGGAAACACTTCACTCATTCGATTTTTAGAACATTTATTCCCAGTTTCACAACTCCACAAAATTCTAACAAGTCGACAGTCGACAATTCAACTGCAAATCGACATATTCTAAAAGTCATAGAATAAAATACAAACTGTCCTCAAGTCCTCATTTTCTCCGTCTTGTACATCCTTCACAAATCAACTTCAAAAAACACAGAGCTTCGATCATGTCGACAAAAAACTACAAACTCCAAACTAAACTAAAATACCCAAGTCCAACAAATTCTTCCTAATCTACGAGTACACTTAAATGAAGTCCCATCAACAGACGCCTATTAACTGACGCAGTTTCTAATCTTCTAGTCAATTTGAAGCGAAGGGAACAGCCTTTTTCGCAAATCAGTCTGGTGCACATTTTCCAAATGTTTCTTAATGCTGGAGATTTTCCTTCCCTTCAGCTTCCTTTCGCAAAAGCCGCACACACTTTTGTTACCACTCTGCTCATAACTAAAAAAATCCCACACGCACGCCAAAGTCCTGTCGGTGGTGTTATCTCGAACGTTGAAATCTCTACTGGGCGTTAGCACGATCTCCATTTTGGGCTTGGGAGCATCTAAAATCATTCAGAGACAACGGAAGGCTGCACTAAATATTCAATTGCAGCACAAACTCAGTTTGTAGGAAACATAAGAAGTTATTACCTCGTGTCTTGGGGACCGTCGCCGTCTTCTTTAACACAACAGATACTCTTGGCGTTGGCCGTAATCCTTTGGCTGCTGCTATTGCTGTCTCCTCTCGAATTCCAACGCTTTGGCTAATTCCTGCGCACACAAAACAGGATTATTTTATAAGTCTGACTTAGATACTTCGACCATTCACACTAGCAGTAATAATAAACTCATTTTTTACCTTCACCTAATCCTGCGCTTTCGATATTTGAAGAATCGTGTGTATTGTCAATCTCTGGAGCTTCCATTTTCATTACGATGACTTCAATTCTTCGTCCTTCAACTCCTCTTGTGCCTATTTCGAAAGTTGCTTCGGGATATAATAAGTCTTGCAAGTTTACTGAACTGTCGGATGTTGTGATGGCTGACGAAGGATCACGTTGACTGCGTCCTCTGCTGCTACTTGCACCCAATTCTGCGACCCTCAAGCGTTTTGTTCCTGTTCCTATTTTGGTAGTTTTGGAGCTACAATCGCTTGAAGCCTCGGAAAAATCATCTTCTTCTTCCTGTCGACGCCTTTTGCTGCAAATCGCGGAAGTTTCTTTCGTTGGAGGCGACTGACGTGCTTTTGATTTAGGCGAATCAGCCGGCGGTCTTGATGTTCCGACAGACGCAGCTTCTGGTTCTGAGCTTATGCGTTTTCTCAAGCGTTTGGGTTGGTAGGAGGCAGTTGAAGAAGAAGAAGACGCTGTCGGCTTTTCAACTCCAGTAAAACTCGATTTCTGTGTCTCTGGACTATTCGGTGGACTTTTCTCCTCGTCACGATTTTCCTACAAAAACAACTCAAATTATACTCCCTGTAAACAGCAAAGGCTAAACTAAACACAAAAATACATTTGCACGGCTTACAGTGCTCCGTTTGAGTCCTTCAACTTTCCACAGCTCTCCAGCCTTCATAAACCCGCTAATTTCATCTAGCGTTGCTACTTTCACTTCTCCATGGTACATAAAATGAACTAGCCTCTCCAAATCTTCAAACTTAATGTCGTCATTTACGATTACCACCGTATTGGACTTGTTCATGTACTTCTGGTTGGCCTAAAGAATATGAATTGAATTAGACACCAAGTTCACATATTAGAATAGTTTAAAATACTATTCAAAAAGAATATAAATGAAAAACCAAGGTTTAAAAGTAAACAACTCACCCTGAATATGTTTTTAAAGTAAGGGCTGCACAAGGACAGCACCAACTTGTGGCACTGAATGCACTTCCCTTCAGCCACCAGCGTAACGTCAGTGTCACCAGCATCCTCCCTTTCCACAAATAGATTTCTCACGCCTTTCGCCAATTGCGCTTTGAAATCTGGCCACTTGACGCAATACATTTCCCCATCTCCACTCGACCCTAACTGTTCGGCTCCTTCTGCTCCTCCGCCAACACTCATTTTCACATAAAATACACACTCACTTATCGGTGGGTTTAAAAAAGTACATTTACAAAGTTCCAATTATCGTTAACTCGTGTAACACTCGAGAACGTCGTCTGGAAGATCTTCCACTCCGATATCCTTTGCACAACAACAACAACAAAGGAGAAGAGAAAACTGACTTGTTGTTGTTGTTTTTGAAAATGTAAACAACTCCTTCCGCCGATTCCCCAACACAGACAGGCTTCCAATTAAGACGTACGAATGAGGTCACAGCAGGTCACTAGTTGACTAACACGGATTTAATTGGTTCAATCCAAAGACACAAAACAATAACAACAACAAATTTACTCGAGTGCTGAGACTCCTCCAGTTCTCCGGCTGCTCCGCTGGGGCTCCTCCAAATTCAAAATTGGCGCCAAAGGTTCCTTCCACAACTGTCGTTGGTCTTCCCGTTGAGACATTATGAAGGTTGCGAACTAATAGTTGGGAAATATTTTCGTAATTTCGAAATAGCGTCATCAATAAGGAGACACGTTTTATAGCTGCTAACAAGCAATATTTAATCATAAACAAGCAGTAAATAACTTCTCCTTAAATCTCAATGGTGAATATTAATTTACAAACCTCAAGTTAAGGTAAAATGCAATCCATTCCCATTCACCCAGTCAAATGAAATAAAGCAAAAGAATATTAAAACGGGATTTCTAACTCTTGATCTGTCATCGTTTATGATACAAATATTTCACACAAGTTAGTTATATTTAATTTAAGAAATGTTACGTCCATTTCTTAGAAAATTGTTTGTAATCATGAGAAGAATGAGTTAAGGTTCCATGTTCCTGGCTACCAAAATACCTTAGCGACTTTGGAAACTTTCTCTGAAACGGCAATCGGAAGTGAGCATCTTTTATTCCTCACAAGGAAAATGCACACGTGTCAAAAACCGTAATTTGCAACCAACCAATTGAAGAAAAGTACATATTATATTGTCTCGTGCAACTGTCATCATATTCAGAGATAGTCATTTTGCGTCCTAAAATGTTCAGAACGCTTCCGAGGTAGAGTCAATCGAGGTCTACTGTGTCAAATCTCAAGCGTTTTACAAATCTGTGGTTGTTGATCTTCACAATACTTCACAAGTTGCACCTTCCATCAACCCCGCAGTCAATGAAATTTCTGCAAAAAATGGTTGGTTGCAGGTTTAATAATTGTGAGGAAGATAGGATGCCTTGTTATGATTTGACGTGTAACTCAGCAGTTACTATGTGAAATTAAATTTTCTGCAGCTCTCCTGGGTCAACCACTGGGTGCATTTAGTTTTTGACGAAAAGGTAGGGTGACGGAAGACTCCCTGCAGGGCATATGCCTACGAGTTTACTTCCAGATACTTTCCTCCGCCTTAAATCCGGCAATAAACCATAGGTCTTTAATTCTGAATTGTATGTTTTACTGAATAAGTCCTTTATTTTTAGAAAATATGACATACTTGTGGACATATGCCCTAGATAGTAGAATTTTGCGTATGATAGAAATTGCGCTTGGTCAATAGGACCTTTGGTTCCAATGGGAGAGCTGCAGGAAAAAGTATTTTGACCGTAACTTTGACGTGTGAATGTAACTGTTTGGTCCATCGGGTGAAGTTTGGGTTGGGTTTTTCGAAGAGTTAATCGCTTTGTTCAAATTTTGGTTTATGATGTAAGTTCAGTCGGAGTCGCATGCGACCCCCACTTCCTCGAGAAAGTTTACTCTGGTTGCCAAGATTATGGTCCATGGAGCCTTAAATGAGCTAATATGTTATATTTATTAAACTGTTATGAACAAAATATTCTTACTAAACAAATACGCAAACTTGACATTTTTTAGTAGAGCAGATAGTCCTTTCCGAAAAGGTTTATTAAAAAATTAACAAAACATTTGCGCAAATTTTTGGCACCTAAAAGTAAAGAATTCAATGTACACTTGGCTAACTATGCAGTGCTGTAAAATTCCCTTTCATCTTATATAACCAAATAATTAAGTTATAAAAAGAATTGATTTATAACAAGATGAAAAACTAGCAGTTAACAAGTATAATTTAGTTTTAATTTAAGTGAGATACTGTACTCTCTGTACTGTTTTCTTTTAGCACCCGTAAAAAATGTTATTTTAGAATGGAAGCATGTTCGTTTGGCTTAAAGAGAAAATATCTAAATACGCTTAGAATATCTCATGACAGTTACAATCCCAGATTAATATTACTTTACGTCACTCACGAAATCCAAAACATCAATCACAGCATCCGTCCATCTGTCATCATCATAATTGTCCCTCCTCTTCGGTCCTTCGTCTGTCTTCACCTCCCTCTTGAACGCGTGAACAACACACAAGAACAACGAAGTGAGGATAATCAGTCCAACAATTATATAAACAAGTTTCTCATCAATTCCTTCCTTAGAATCACTTGCCACAATCATTTTAACTATCGTTAAAATAAATACAGGTCAGGTAATCGCAAGCCAAGCGTTAATTCGACTGATGCATGATGCTCCGCTGAAAAGGAAAAGTTATCATAAAATTTATTTCATGATTTAAAATAGTTCTTCTTCAATTTCAATTTTGACAAAAACACACCGTCGTTACTGCGGAATACAAAAGGCAGCCCAGAGCAAAGCTAACCAATGCTGAGACTCCTACGTATATTTTGATCACGGCCGCATCTACAAGCAGATTTAGCCAAATTAAGAACAAAACCAAACGTGACTTAAAACTGCTGTTGTGAATATCTTTCTCGTATCGTGAACGTAATAATCCTGACTATAACTTCCGACAGAAAAAACAACTATCAATCCCACTCCTACCAATAAAGCGATCTGGAAAATCAACCATAGAAAATGAAATTAATTTTTGTACACAAAATATAATTTTTAGTTTCTTCTATCAATTATTGTTTAATCACCAGTTGAAAGAATGCGATGGCTTTCACTGCTCTCTCCAAAGAGTATCCAAAACAGAGATTCATGCTTACTACAAATCGTATCAGGTATCTTTTCACTCCTGACACAAATTTAACAACGCAGGTCGCTCAAAAGACAAGGAAACACTGCGAAACTGCAAACTCAGAATCCAAGTATTTCCAAGGCTTCTTTATAGCACACAAATCTTATCAGCGACTCAAACTGACGCCAATTGACACTCTTTGATTCTTGGGTGGACAACCAGAAGAAAAAAACTCATTTACAAAGCCAACAAATTCGTTACCGGAAACCTGACTGTTTACATCTTTAAATACTAAATATTTGTTTTGAGTGAGCGATCAACATATTCCACAATCACAAGTTAAATATTTATTTAATACTTCTGATACTTCTGAACTTCATATCCGTTCGTCTTTATATTTCTTTTTCTCGCTGAGTAAACGACCAAGTAGATTATTGCCTTATTATCAATACTGACAAGTCCATTCATTTTGTTCACAATATTTTTTCTACGATTTTCGATTATATTCTGAAGCTCCAGTGGAACAGTATGAAATAAAAAGGAATTTAATATTTTCCACGGATCAAAACTTGAAAAATATTTATTTTAAGGTACAAATTGTATCGACACTTAATTTACAAATAGACTTCCTCACAAATAATTTACTCTCATTCTGAAATATACACAGCATTCAAAATTCAAATAGCTTTTACATCACATTCAGCACATTTAACATATTTGCAAACCTTCCTAAGGTCCACACAACTCAACTTATAACATGTTAAACAAGATCTAATTAATTCTGCACACCTGTGTGTAGTTATTCCAGCAAATAAAGTAAATAAATGCAAAAACACTAAAGTAGCAATATGCGATGATCCACTTTGTAGACTAATGGAAACCACAAAAGCACTCCAGAAAACAGATTAAACCACAAACACACTTCAAACAATTTGAAACAAACACTCTAATTTCTAAAATTATCAATTCACAAGACACACA
>JAQGAC010002536.1:0-10109 GCA_034696585.1 Isotomurus maculatus
ACGTAGAGGGATGTCTAGTATTCAATTCTGGAGGAATGGAACTGCCATTTCTAGAAATTGAATCAGACTGATTCAGTCCTTTGGACTTGCTGAAATAACGCCATGGAGGACGTCCGGCTTGAACTCGACTTGGGAAACGGGGCTTAGGTTCTGATTGCACAGCATTTCCATGAAATACTTCCGATTCTGAATGTCTAAGGAAGATTTGAGCAATTTGACAACTTACTATATAAAGTGACAAAATAAATTCGTACGTACCTGTCAGTCGAGTGAGTTGCATCAATGTAATCCCAGATTTCTTTGAAGTTGAGACTCTTACTCAGCTCTTCTGAGCTTGATTGAGAAATTGCATCCAAATCCGAAGAACGGTCTACCGACACAGTTCGAACGGAGTCTGCACTGCGTCGAAAGGAAACTCTTTTCTGATAATTGTGATATGGCTTAACTTCTGCTACACTTGATTGTGTCGAGGATTGATTTTTTAAATTAGTTAGCCTGAGAATCCCAGATGCTTTTTTTACAAGTCCTGTGTTATCTGTAGACGCTAAACTGCTCTTATCAGTCAGTTCTTTTATCATTGATCGGTATATTTCTTCTCTTGGGGAAAACCCGTTCTTTGAAACTTTGTTGTTATTATTAGACGCTTTGTTCGACAACTCCTGAAATTGCCATAATAGAGGGTAATAGTTACTCATATTTCGACTGTCGTAATTTGGACTTCTGCTAGATTTTCTTTTCTACAATATTACATTTGTGCACAAAAATTTAGAACTCATAACATGGAAATAAACTCGCAAGTTTATCTCTTGACAGCACTTCTACAGGCATAATGAAGGAATAAATGTGTCGAACCGAAACAAAGTCGCCACAGGAAACTCACAGAACCTTTAGAACTTAATCTGTTCCTAGCTGTCTTTCTTGCTGTTGTGTAAGATTGAATGTTGCCTTTGCATCTAAACTTTGTCTCCATTAGGTTGGACCTTGGGTTGGTCCAAATGAATAATCAAAATGGACGTGGACAGCTGGAAGCACTTTATGCATATTTAGTGAATTCAAACTGAAAGTCATGCAAACTCTTTCATTTATTTATTTAATGGCGAATGGGTGAAAGCGAAATAGAATTTTCATTCGTGTTCACCATGTGTGCCTAATTCTAATTGCTTCAAGAACTCTGCTGAGCTTTCTCTGTGAGTAAAGCCCACTCGTCTTTGATGGAATTCGAAATAGTCATCGTACTAGCGCATTATGACCACTTGGGGCTGACCAGCTTTCTCGTTTAGCCTGAAGAACTTTCTCCGATTCCAGCGAAGCTTTCTCTATCATACTTGCACTTCTACTGGACCGCTTAATAACTTCAGTTTAGGATCTGACTGCTTTAATTTCGTCAGTTCTATCGGCAGAAACATATATATAGTTGGCATTGTGCAGCCATCATCGTTCTTTCTATTTCGGATTCATATCCATACACAGTACAGTTATTGCAATCTCATTACATATCCTGATTCGATGATAAAATGGGTTCGATGTCTTGAAAAGGGGGTTATAGTCTTCTTTTTATGACGGATACGGGAAAAATATAGAAATCTAGAGCTGGTCAATCATTAATGAAAATTCTGAAACCTCCGTTATTTTGAGTTTCCGTTTCAGCAGGGTGTTGCAAAGTGCAAGTGAATCCTGTTGGCATTTAGAGTATGAAGAGTTATGTGACTAAAAATGAAAAATGTGAAATTGAAATTACACTTGTAATTCATCTGAATATTTATTTAATTGCTAATGGCCATATTACATAGAACTCAATGACCCAGATTAACCCAACATCTCCTGGAAGATAGGATCCATAACTTCAGCCCACTTGACATATCCGGCAGGAGAGAGATGAACCATATCAGGGTTGTATAGCTCAGTGGCAAACTGTCCATCTCCAAGATAAAAAGTATTTCGCATGTCGAAGAATCGGATGGTGTTTCCATTGTCTGCACTTCGAATGATAGCATTGACGCCATCAGTGATGGCAGTAGTTTCAGCATTGTCTCGTGGAAGAATTCCCAACAGCAAAATCTTCATATTCGACAGCTTCGCTTGAAGAGCATCCACGACTGCCAAGACACCTCGAGCCATGTCTTCAATCGGATTGCCCAAGTTGTTGGTTCCAATCTTGAGGACGCAGAGAGTCGGAGCCAAACCATCAACTTCACCGTTGTTAATTCGCCAAATGAGATGTTCCGTTTTGTCACCTCCGATTCCATAATTGGCAGCTCCTAACGGAGTGTAGTACTCGTCGAATGTGGGTTTTCCTTCGCCTCCCCATCCCTGCGTTATGGAGTCTCCGTAGAAAAGGACGGTAATGTTCCTTCCGTTGACAATGGTGTTTTGAACATACTCGTCGTGACGGTCCATCCACCATTCCTCAGGTTTTGGCTCCCCTTCCCAAGGGACTCTTGCAAATCCAACGCTGGCTAGGCACCCCACCACAATAGCTGAGAGTAGCAGCATCGTTTGATTATTGATTGATCTTTTGGTGAATACACTTCAATGAATGCTCAGTGATGAGTGAATGGTCCTCAACATTCTCTACGCCTCAATTATATAATTCATGTAATAATTCTTGCATTAAATTTAATAAAGTGAGCTTTAAATAAAGTAATCCAGCCTTTGGTCAAGATTATGTTTGATCCAGATTCTCTTGATCCATGATCCACCCATGACACTCAGTAATCCGTTTTAGATACAAATGATAAGATTGCGTGCAATTGTTGTGGGATTTTGCACGCTTATGCCACTTGACTTCAAATGTTTCAGTATTTTAATCTCAACCTCAAGAGCAATATTAATCTTTGCTTTATTTCATAACTTGACTGAAGTTAAGTGAGTAGAATTCTTATAGTCCTTTGATTAATTATCAACTGAAATGAAAACATTCTCTATATATTAAGAAGTTTCGTCCCGTGTCGCACTGTTGTAGGCATGTAAGTGGATAATATGCAAAGGTCTATTGACCACAATATATCATTAGATGATAATTGGGTGGAATTTTACAATTAAAGGATTAATAATAATAATTATTATTATTGCTTGCTGTTCGTATGCATTTATTGGTTCATTTTACAATATTTCAACTTCACCATAAACTAGTATAATCACTGGGCATCTGTATTAATTTGATATAATCCGTTGCGTAAAATTTTATTTTGTTTTATTGAAAAAAATGTAGATACTTAAATTTTAAAACAATGTGTACATGATAATAGTATAATAGTTATCGTTGCTTATGCAAATAATAAGTTTTATTGCCTGAGTTGTAGTGAATAAACCTTTCCGTCATAATTGAAGAACGGATTACACTATTGTGTCCAATTCTTTGGCGTAGAAAATAGAATCCTGTGCGAGCTGAAGTGACGGCAAAGTTTTTCCTTCATTGTCATGTTTCGTGAAACAAATCTGGTCTTTTCCATCGCTCTTCTTGAACTCCCATTTCCTCTACATTATTATCATGAGATGATTAGTATCATAGTATGTAATAGAATATATAATATTAAAATTAGTTAATTAAATAAATTATTACCTTCTGACAATACGCGATCAAAGCTTGAAGACCTTGAATGTGTAACTTTGATTGTGCCTTGTTCACCGAAATGCTCTCTGCTGATGACTCCATCACGTCTGCGATATTTTCTCGAGAATACTCAAAGATTCTATCAATAAAGAACTTAAATCCAACAGAGTTTAATCCTTCCTTTTTCAAATCATCTTCGCTGGCTAGATGCAATGCCAAAATCTACAAGAAAGTACTTAAATAAAAACTAAGCTACATAAAAAGCTACCAATCAAGCCAATCTCAAGTACCTTGTTGAATCGACCGTCAGTAAGATACTGTTCGATCTCCACAGCTTTCTTTACGTACACATTGTTCAAGACAGCTTTCACATCTGGATGAATAAATGTTTCCAATTCAACATGAAAAGTGGAAATCATATTTCGGCTCAGCAAATACATCAAGTTCATTCCAAGTATCTCGTACATCGACTCAGACGGCGTTTTCAAGACGCTTCTACAGAACATACAAAATTCATCATTGAGTACTAATGCATCACAGTAAATCAAGATTACAGGGTGATTATAATCAGTTACTTCAGGTCCAAGTAGTAATGTTTTAGTTGAGCAACGTATGCCTCAAACTGCATGAGTCCAACCTCAGATTTTTTCTCAACGCTAATTTTCGCACCGTACTCCAAAATGTCTCGAGCAAGGATGGCATCCGCTTCAACAACTGATGTTTGTGTTGGCGAAAACAGCTTTACCAGCACAACCTGAAGAAAATCACATTTTATTATTTTTAGCCCAGTCAATTTGGGCTTATTTCATTCGACTTTAAAGGCTTTCGACGATTTTCGAACCTTGCCTGCTTCCAGCAGATCATCCAAAACGGAGTAATTCTTTGTCGTCTTCTCGAACTCCATTTTGAGAGCATTGCGAACGTCGGTGGCTTTCTTCCTCACGTCTTTCTCTGATTTCAGATCCAACACGTCCTGCAAATGGTTGACAGGTGGCGAGACGCTTTTCGCAGGCTGATTTTCTCCACTTTTTCGCCCAGGAGTGGGAGAAATTGTTGACTTACTCGGAGTTGCGGCAGAAATTTTCGCTTTATTTGGAGATGCGGTAGAAATAGTAGCTTTCTTCGGAGATGCAGTAGAAATTGAGGATTTCGTCCGAGCTGCGGTAGAAATTGAGGATTTCGTCGGAGACGCGTTCGAAATTGCGGGCTTCGTCGGAGATGCGGTCGAAATTGAGGATTTCGTCGGAGACGCGTTCGAAATTGCGGGCTTCGTCGGAGATGCGTTTGAAATTGCGGGTTTCTTCGGAGATGGGGCACCAGCAGGTTTCTTATTCGGCGCAGACATACTTACAACTTCAAATCGTCGACGAAATAATAAAAAGGACTTTTACTTTCCACGCAGATGAAAACAGAAGACTCCGTGTGTTTCCGGTTTGCAAATGAATCGCGAGAGAAAAGTGACACAGTGTGAAAGCAAGATCACTAAAAAGGGGAGAGGGGAGGGGAGAGGAGTCCATTCATTTTGGTGTGAAAGTGTGAAGAAAACTTCAATTGCTTCGAGTTATTCGAAAAATTCTAGACTACATTTCGTAATATACTCGATGACAACAAACGGTTCGCCGTATGACACAACAACTATGCACAAACTCTCGACAGTTTTGACTTCAATAGAATTTATTGATTGCTTGGAAAACGAAAAACTAGATTTTTATTTTTATTATATTTACGAATTAGGATTATTTAGGATTATTAGGAGATGTCCGATGGAATAGCCGAATATGTTAGTCGATTTTGGAGGTTTCAGAATATAAGGTGAATTATTTGTAGCGCTGAATTTAGTAATGCAAATAAATGAAAGATTTACTTTCTATAGACTACAAAATCGTAAGAGTATATTCAATAGTTTATTATAAATATTTTAGCAACGCTGCACCACATGAACAGTCATTCAATCAATTGTTAGGTTTTCTTGTTGATCTTATGGATAATTTTTCTCCTCCAGCAAAGGCATATCATTCAATCAAATCTCCTAGGCGGATTACAGGAAAAGGCAACGAAAACTTAGATTTTTTGATAGAGTGAAACAGCATACACCAGTCTGAGGCACTAAATTGGAATTATCTTTTAAGCCAAATATTAATTATTCCTAATTAGAGATTTCTTTAAATGCCAAGAAAACATTATGTACAGAATAGTATTCCTCACTAACAACTAAAGCTCACAGATAAAGTGATAACGTAAAAGATTATTGAGTAATAAAAAATTAACTGGAAGTTCCTTTTTAATGGTAATTAATTACTGTGCTGAAATGAAATATCATTGCAAGTTAGGATTTTTTAAAAACTAGCAAAAATTCAAATGGCTTCCTCATAATTGTATGCGAAGATTCTGCATCTGAATTTTCAACTGAAATTTTGAAGTCGTAAATTCACTTATCTGCCAGTATATACAGTAAACTAATTTATCCTCGTAAAACAAGAGACTCTAATATGATAACTGGTTTAGAAACAAATAAATCTGAATTACACCTAGCATAACACATCATTGTCATTTAATGTTTTACGATGAGATACAATCATTTCGAATATTCGAATATAGCTGCCTACCAAATATACAAAATAATATACACAATTATGTACACGAGTAATTTACAAATGTATGCTTGTATGCATAACTTTCCTTAAACTACATAACTCTGACAATCCTTCAACAAGTACTTAAGAGATTATTTACAAAGCTTTTCATCCTTGTTCGTAAATTGAACGATAATCTGAAAAGTGCAGCTGTACACCGTTGAAGCTTTGTTACTAGAATATACATCGCATTTCTTGCCTGGAAACAGTCTTAAAGATTTTGTACCACAACATTAAGTCCACACTCTAAACTAATAGTCATGAAGTTAAATGAAACAGTTACCACAAAAATAAAAAACATAGGACCCATAAAATTTCGAAACACCATGTCTGGTTAAGATTTACATCAAATTCTGCTCAAAACAGACGGGATTGATGTAATTGATCAGCTCACTATCACTCATTTGAGTGATTGCATTAGTTATATTCCCCTGATGACCCTGCAGATCCCCTACAATGTAGTTTCCACTACTTACAGCCATGCTTACGACCGAAGATTGCTGTTGTGGTTGAATAGGATTCGATACGGTTATGCTGTTAACCGCTATGCTATTAGAGGTCGTAGGCAGGCCAGTATTCATTGTACCAGGCTCTGATTTGATGATTCCTGATGATATACAGCTAGCTACTGACATTTCTGGAACATTGACTGACATAGACATTGTCATGTCGGTAGAAGCAGTGGAGCTCATCGCAATTGTTTGTGCTCCAGCAATAGAAGAATTCAATGTGTTTGGAACTGACACTAAAGCCTCTGAACCTGGCAATAGTTCTGTCAGTAACTTCTGTTCAGCATTGAGCTCCATGCTTGTGGTTCTCGTTAAAAGCTGCGATGACACATCAGGAGCCATACAGTTCAGATTCTGTACTGTCGAATACTGAGGATTCGAAATAGTGTGATCCGTGAAATTCACGGTTCTAATTGATTGAATGCCTTCCGTAGGAAATTGCAAGTCAAGGGGGACAGAACTTGGAGCAATAGAGCTTGTGGTCATACTTATGTCCATACTACTGAAGGTAGTTTCTGGTTTAATAGACATTACATTTGTCGTCGACAGGATTTCGGAGACAGATTTCTCGTGTTGGTTTTGTTGCATGCTTTGATCGAGAATGCATTGCAATTCACTAACAACCTGACGCTCCTGGGCTGTCGTTGAGGGAATTATATTATTCGGAATATTCGGAAATGATAACGCAGGGATCTGGTCTAAACTGGAAGACCTTTCAAGTGGTTGCAGCGTATTAACCGGTGTTACGGAAGACACTGAGGACTGACATATAGCTGAAGTCATTGTGTTTGGCGATCTCGATGATGAAAGAACTGGAAACAGAAATTCAGATTTATTGAATCTTATTAAGTTGTTGTCAGTCTCATTGTTAGTATTGAAGCTGTGCATACCATCAATCGGAGATGTGACATTGGTGATTGAAGCCTCGTCCGCAGGTACAAGAGGCTCAAGGGCCTGAATATCCATTGCTAGCATGTGCTTACCTCCTGTAAGGAATTCGGATTAAAGCTTGCATCCAAACGGGATAGTCAAGAAGTAAAAATCGACTTAAGTACCTGAGAGGGTTCTCATCATTCTCTCCTGAGACTGTCCAGCCTGAGAATTGGGAACGCAAGTAGATGGAATCCCATAGTGAACTAGAGACAACAATGAATATTATAATGACATACTTAAGCAGTATTAACGACGTAAGGTCGTTTGATTAGCTCTCTGGAAGGCGTACCTCCTGTAAACGATTATGCAAACATTTTGAACTGCCGTTTACTTGAGTTTCGGGTCATTTGCCGAGAGACTGCAAGTAATGAGCTATTCGTTTTGTGCGATAATATAATACAGATTCGGTTTCTTATATTATATCAAACCCACCCACAGACCCACAGAACTAATCAGCTCGAAGGCTGACACTGACAGTTCAAAGCATCTGAACTGAATGTTCTAATGCTTGCATAACCAACTTAAAATTAAACGAGCTAATGGACCAGTCCTGCAATAAGAAAAACAGCAGAATTCCTTTGTGGAAAATGTGTAGTGTTTGTGTAAATTGGGATATGTCCGAGTAGTCAACGTACTCCTAGCCTAAGGCCTACACGCGAGCTTTCTCTACTAAACTTTCCCCATATACAAGCAATTCTAATTCAACCACAAGTGCGAAAAATCTAACGAGATTCTAATGACGAACACTGATTTCGTCAAACTATATCAAATCCTGCCAATAAATACTAAAGAAGAATTTTGCATTGCCTTAACACAGAGGTGCCGAGCAGGTCCTGAAGGGTCTGACTCGTCCACCTGACTAAATTTCGAAGCACTTTGGAACAGTGCCACTTTCATGTCACTCACGTTAGTAAGTCGATTGTCCACCCACCCAGTCTTGTATTTCATTTTCAATGTTGTGCATGACATAACATTAAGTGAGTTAAAACCCTACACTTCTTGTGACAACTGAATCAATTGAAAAAAGTGTTTGGATCTTCATATCAGGTGTGAGTGAAATGATGGAATGTCTTATGTGACACATGTGATTCGTGAATTGATAGTGAAGGTGTGTTAATAATAAGTAGCGATTTGTGTTTTACAGTTTACTATGTGTTTGTTGTATCATAGATTTTTTAATGGAAAAGGTTACATAAGAGAATTAGAAAGTTATGTGGAAGATTATGTGTGATCACGATTGAATTTGACACCTACTCTCCTACATTGTGTAATGCGTGAAAGTTCTGATTAGTGCGTGTTCTGGTTATGTATTGAAAAAAGTATTGTTTTTTGAAATGCAAAACCTGCGGCACAAGGGCCTGGGTCAGAGGTCACGAGGTCTCGCCAAACAAGTGCCTGGCTGTTTCGATGCGGAGATGAACTATCAGAATCCCTGATCAGATTGAAATTTTTGCTAAGGGCAAAAAAATGCAAAGAAGTCAGCACAAATTTAGTCTGACAATTCACTCACCTTAAATAACCCAGTGTTCCCCAACAATGACCGGTTACGCTTTCAAGCTAGCCAGTTCTCAAAAAATTCAATAAGCATTTGAAATTGAAAAGATTAAAGTACTTTTAACTGAGGAAAAGTACTTCGTGACAATTGAGAAAATAAAAAATAATACAATTTATAATTAGTGCTGGGGAACTATAGGGTTCGGCCAAGACCAGTGTTTCCATAAAATAAATTGAATGACTATTTGGAAGCAATTTATAAAGCTACAATTTTCTGCCAAAAAGTAGAAATATCAAATTACATCATCAGAAGACTTAGCTTCACATAGATATTTTGATACAGGTTTAAAAAAATACAAGTATGAAATAGGGGATACAATCAAAATACAGTAATAATTATTGTTTACAAAGTACAATTTTGATAAATTTTGAAAAATACACTGGTCTTAAGACCCTCATTGCATTTCGATCGCCCTTAAAAATTGCGTTGAAGCAATTCGCATTCATACCCCATTCATTCGAACCCAAGAAACATACAGTTCTGTCAGTGTTTCTACTAACTAACTAATTCCGTCCTAATCAGTGAAATATACTCTTCACAATCACAATCACAATGAAGAGACATCTTCCATATTCAGCAGCTGAGGTCCAACATTCGACTAGGTTTGAGAAATCCAAATTCAGTCCAGGACAACTACTTCATTTAATTCCTACTCCGAAACATTTTGCACAAAAACTGGGAAAACTGTGTTCAGCAAGGAAAACAATAACAAGATTCTGAAAATTGACAATACTTATCAAAATTCTGGAGCAAAAATGAACGGAAAACCTCAAAATCTACTAAATCTGACTAAAGCTACTAATTCTTGACTATCTTCTTGACACTGACAGAAAATTACTATTATTCGGACACGTTCACACTATGAAGACTGGCCATGTTCTTCGAAGGATTGGGAACTTGGGAGTTTTCAAAAAGTGAAATTTAAT
>JAQGAC010002537.1:0-10107 GCA_034696585.1 Isotomurus maculatus
GCAAACTGTTTGTGCAGACTGAGAAATCCAAGTACGCCACTGGAGACACCGTCAACTACCGCGCCCTCGTGGTCGACAATGTCGACAAAACGCCGAAATTCGCCCAGGTGATTTTAAACACTGTAACTTCAAGTTTTAATGTGAGCCAGACTCAGCTGCCGTGGGAGGAAGTCCCGGCGAACGGAGTTTTGAGGGGAAATTTCACGTTCGTCGACTTAACCGTCGTTGGAGTGAGTGTGGCTACCAACGTGACCTCCAGTGACTCTTCCATAGCCTCCACCGCCGTGTCGATTCCGAAGGAAGATTCCCAACCTTCGCAGGGGACGTCGGTGAGGTTGGAAGTGCGGCGGGACGTCTTTGTTTCACGTCCGATAGTGAAGGGGCGTGTGCAGTTGATGTCGGCCGAGGGACTCCCAATTGAAGGCAACTGCAACGTCACAGTTGATCACTATTCTCACAGATGGCGCAATACGAGCAAGGCGGGGGGGAGAGTGACGGTGGGTGTGGCTGGAGGAGAATTCGAACTCGACCTGACGGAGTTGGTGGGTGCGTTGCGGGAGGAGGAGGACGAACAAATACAACTGAATGTGAAAGCGAAGTGCAGCGACGTCCACTCGGGAAGCGTCGTGGAGGCCACTGAGGCGATCATCTTTTACAAGAATCTCTTCAGAGTCGGCCTCGTGTCGATGGAAACTGTCCCGACGGGAAACTCCTCCCACCCACAGGAGACCGTCGTGTTCAAATTCCTCGTGGAGCGGAGGGACGGGGGCTCCGTGGAGGAGGAGGAGCCAACGAAGGGACTCCACGTGGAGCTCCTCCTCTCCGAGAAGAACCTGGAAAGACTCGGCCCCTCGGCAACCAACTTCTCCCTCCCCATTCCTCCGAATGGGAGGGTGCGGCTGGAGTTCCAGGTCAACGACACCGCCTCGTTCAACTGGGAGGACAGATTTCGAATGGAAGTGGGAGACGCGGAGGAGGAGTTGCCTCTTCGAGGGGGTTTAGTTGGTTTGAAGGACACAATCCATGTGGCACCTGTTGACCCTGCGCGGTTGATTCGAAGAGGAGACGTCGTGCGATTCCGCGTGCGTTCGTGTGTCCGCTACGCCAGCGTCAACGCCATTCTCTCCTCCTCCAAGGCGATCATCTCTTCGCAGAGGTTCTCGTTTTCTTCGGAGGGGGAGGAGTTGGACGAGGTCATTGAACTCACCATCCCCCAGAATGCCACCGAAGGGTCACTCCTCCTCACCGTCTATGTCAATTACAGCCGATCTGGCAGCACTGCATCCGTTGTTGTTAATGTGATTCCTTCGAGTGGACCGCAGTATATCAAGATAGTCGACCAGGTGGACGTGGACATGTCGACGGTTGTGACATTCCGATTGGAGGGAATGTCGCCAGACTCGGTGGTGTCTCTGCAGGCAGCTAAGTTGGAGCCACCCTTAAAAATTGCAGATGAGGGGAAAGAAACCGAGCGACCCTTAAGCTGCCATCAGAATGTGTAACGAAGACTATTTTATAATTTAGCATTTACAGTTCATTGTGTTTTGAGTGTGTGTGATTTGTGCAGGTATCTCGTTGAGCGTGAGGTTCCGGAAACTACAATTCGCGATGTCTCACCCGATGCGCTGGAACCGGATGATTTGGAAATTTCTGCCAATTTCTACACAACCAACAGATCTCCCATTCCCCCAGTGTCTCTCACTTTCATCGACGTCGACAGGAAGACTTCGACGGAGGACAACGGAACTTTAACAGTGACGAAGACTTTCGACCGACTGAAAGATTTTGGGACTTATTTCGTCAGTGGAGCGACTTTCAATTCGAAATCGGGAAGGAATGTATTTTCTAATTCACCGGTTTTAGTAATCCATCCTCCTCCGGCGACGCTAAGTCTGTCAGACAATTGAAGTCCTTGGTGACGTCGGTAACAACGTGGCCACTCTTTTCGACAGTCATGTGTCGCTGGAGTCAACAGAGGTCAAGGAAAAATTTGTAGCAATTATAAGTTTTTATAAGGTTACTGGGAAAACTAAAATAATAAAATTTATTGTGTTATTATTATGAAAAGCCATAGATGATTACTATATGATCCTTTAAGCAATTAACCCATCAGATTTCATTGGTTAAATTCAACCGCGACTCTGAAACGAGAGCTCTTTTTGCTTTTATTGAAGTTGCTATCACCAGTATTCTCGCAAAGATATACCTACTATTACTCACATTCTTTTTGGTTGGGGTTTTTTCTACCTCAGCTTCAAACAATTTGCCCACTGCATTTATTTTTGTGTGACACGAATGGAGTCGTTGTCGTTCTTGTGGCAGATGCATGTGTCTACAGAGTCGATGAAAGTAGGGAAGGAATTCAACACAAGGCAGAAAACAGATATATCATTTTCTCATAACGTCATAACGTTCAATTGATTACAATAAATTAAGTGAAGAAAACCAGAGCAGGTTTGACAATAACTATTTGGCGAAAGTATTAGCAGGCTCATTGAATTATACACTAAGCAATTGATTCGCAGAGGCTTCAGATCAAAAACCGTTGATTAGTAAGTATTGCATTCAAACGATTTAATTTGAAATCTACTCAATTCGTTTTCAGCATCCGGCAAAGTCACAACTTCCTGGACCTGAAGAAGATAACTCTTATTTCATCGCCTTTCATATTTCTTCGACCACGCAGGCTCTCCAGGGAGCTCGTATGTGAGCCCGCCCATGTCGACAGCAGTGGCCAGACAGTACTCATAGCTGCCGGCGTCAGTAGAAAAGTACCCTCGGTGGTAGTGAGCGAGATAACGTGCGCACGAACTCAACACTCAAGTGCTACTTCCCCCCTCACCTCCCCTTCCCACACCTGCAGTCCATTCATTCGCATGTATTTCAGTTTATCAACTTACATTTAGTTTAATTAAAAACAACTTTTAATTCAAAGAAAATTATCGCATTAGATGCCCGAATTCAGAACCAGCTTTCGGATGTCATCGATTTTTTTTCAAATTAGAATTCCCTGTTATTTTGGGTGTGGCATTGACAAGGTCCCTGGATTTGTGTCTAAAAATAGATTTTGAAGAAATTTTGAACCGCCGATTTCGAATCGTCACCGATCACTGGGCAAGTTGAAATTTTTGGAAAAGTTGCAGACAAGTGTACTAAAAATAGTTCTAAAAATTTCAAGGCGCCCTGCAACCCGTGACAGTTCGTAAACTCCGTAACCCACACACACTTCCCTAAGCAGAGACAATCGTCCAGTGTATGAGAGAAGCAGTCAGTAAATATTATTTTGGAATTGTAGAATTGTACTAATATTTTGTGAATAAGTTAATTGAGTTGTAATTTGTTCATTTATCCGAATACAAATTGGTAATGTGATAACGATATGCAGAATGGATTGGGAACATATAATATAAGGCACCCAATTTCCTGCACACGTGATTAGGAAATTTGTGTGCCAAATGAAATTTTTTAAAATGTAACTTAATTTGGATTTAAAAATATCAGGGGCTGCGCCCCCAAACCCCCCTTTTCTTTCCTCCTGAAATAACTCACATGACAATATCTTGAAGCACCGTTTGTTCAAAAAAATCTATAGCTAATAGTTGTGCATCTCTTTGCAACCGATTTAGAACAATTGATTATAAATACCTGCATTCAATATTCAATCCACTAGAAACGCAATCATATTTCTAATTTCGTCCGTATTTAAGAACATTGGTAACGAAGTGCGGAACATGCACATAATATGCCAATTTGGAAACGATACGTAATTTAAAGGATTATTAACAAACACTCTGATCCCTATTATTTTCATCACGTTCAAAAATACGTAATTGCAACATTAATTATTTCATGACTTTAAGTTGGCTTTGTTCTAAGTCATTACGTAACTAGCGATTTGAGAGATTGCTCCTAAATTGGAAGCAGTAAGTAGTTAGACGCAGCTTGAAGTAATTAATGCGGACTATTTGAAACACCACGAAATGCTCGTTTTGGGGGGGACCGACCGACCGACCGACCGACCGACCGACAGACCGACCGACCGCTTGTATGGCTACATAAGCCAGGACCTAGGATCAAGTTTGATTGTCTCTGCTAAAACGGTGTTTCAAAATTGTTTGGGAATTTCCAAAATTTTGAAACAATTCAAAAAAACTTGACGCTTTATTTTTTTAACACTATTTCAAGGGGAGGTTAACTTGAAAGTTTCGTTTTATTGTCAAAGCTAACAGTTCCACAGAGTTTCAAAGTTTTCAAAATTTCGAATTTTAAAAAGTCGGAATATGGTGGTATTTGGACTATCAGTAACATATGTGGTAAAGAAAGTGCTCAATAATCATAAACCTCGTGTTTAGAGCGATTTAAAAATATGACTTTGCTTAAATCACCGCAGTTGACATGGGCTGGCTCAGGTCTGAGAATCAACCAGTCGGTACTTGTATGCTTAGCATAAAAAACCCACACAAGTCCGTGTGTCATTGCCCTTTGACGGAAGAAGAAATAAAATTTTAAAAAACCGTCTACTCCATATTAATAGGAAAAGGAGAGAAATTCAGTGTTTAACACGACTTAGTCTGACTATTATGGCACGAAGGCTTGTGAAAAACCCAGAATACAAGGTTCACCAAGAACTATGACGCATCTGGATGATAATGAAGAGATTTGACATTCTCAGATTTAAATAGTAAGATTTCTTCATAAAAGTTATATTAATATATAAAGTTATCTCCAATGATAAACCTCAAATTGATATGACACCCACAATATTTCTTGAGAAAATAAAATTATTTTAGAAGACTTTTTTTAGACTAAAAATTATTTTTTTGAAACGCGCCGGAGTAGATTAATATTGAAAATCCTGAATATATTTTCACCTAGAATTGTGTTTAAAAAACCACGAGTATTTCTGAAAACCTTGATTTTTTAAACCACCAAGAGTATTTTTTTGAAATTTTTTGAGACACCAAATTTATTTGACACAATGAATATTTTAAAAGCATTTTTTGCAGCTCTGATATTTTTTAAACCACCAAAAGTATTTTGAAACCCCCCAAATATTTTTTAGACAAAATGATTTTTGAGACACTCCGATTTTTATTAGACACCCCTGGATATTTTTACGTGACACCCTGAAAGCTTTTGAGACCTTTGGTATATATTTTGGCTCATCTAAATTATTTCACGACATTCAGTTTTTTTCAGATTCGTAATGTGCCATATCCCCTTAAAATCTGCCGCATGCCAATTTGCTTGTTTGCTATGCAGAATTCGGTTTCCATGATAATTTTCATCGCCCCTTCAACGGTGGCCCGGAAATATCCGTATAAAAAACGGAAAATCCACAGAAAGAAAAACGGGGTTTTAATCAATTCCGATAATAAAATTTCCATTACCAATTCAAACATTAGTTTCAAGAGTTTCAAGTTGAACACTATGATTTAATGAATCAGGCTATAAGACTTTTCCAAATAAAAATTCGTCTTCGTATTCATGATAATGAACTGAATTTTATGTAGCCAACAATATTTATTGTCAAAATGCATCATCTATGGAATAAAGTTGAATATTTTCCGAGCATCTAAACTGTAAAATAAACAACATAATTGCTAACTACATCGTTGATTGTTAAATGTGTAAAGGGTTGTTAAGGTTTTGAGGTTAGAGTTACAAATATTTAGAAATCAAATCAAGTACGGCAAAATCCTTCCTTTCCTCTAAAGGGACTACAAAAAGAATGTTGTGACATCCTAGCATCCCCACCCATTTCCTGCGGAGAAGATGTGGAGCCTTGCCTGTTGAATTTAACTAAATTATCGTTGTGCTTGTAACACCCCTAATGTTTCACTTTTCTCTTCCTTGGAAGCGTTCCTCTAAGCGAAACTCGGATTTATTATGTGCCGGGCTCCTATGTTCGTGACCAAAAACATTCATTAACACATTAATTGAATTATTGAATTTAATTATTATTAATAATAATAATTCTTTGCATGAAATCTTCCAAAGGAGTAGTAACATTGAGAATTTGGTTGAAAAAAGACTGCCATGCATTTAAAATTGAATTAAGAGCATTGTATTTAAACTTCTAACATTAATAAACTGTTGGGAATACAAACAAGGATGGAGCTTATAATATTATAAGCTGCCAGAGCAGGTAGCAAGTCAGTCGTCATCAAGTTATTATTACTAATTGCAGCTTGGTATTTAGTACAAAAGGGACTGCACTTCTTTTAGTAGGTAAAGATCATAATGTAGACAAACGTGGCAATGTATTTATTTACTACTGATGGTCTTGTTATATAGCATTGTTCTGATTTACCACTATAAATTATTTCTTTCCTTCCTTCTAAATTGTTTGTGTTACTCATGGGAGACTAGTGTATTATTGTACTAAATGAGGAATAACACGTTAATAAAGAATATCTATCTATCAGATTTATTCTGTGCCGTACTCTAAACTCCGTGATTGGTAACAAACATTAACTCAGTGATTGAGATTGAATGACACATTTAAAGTAATTTAATGATTCTTGCGAATGGAACAGGCGATTTGGTGTGGTGTGTTGAGTTGCTTTTGGAAGAGCAGAGTTGAGTGGAAGGAATGGGGCACGTTGCGACAAACACAGTGGCGAGGTTGGGAGTGAGGCCAAACTGGTTTTGTGGATGGCAGTGAACTCGGCTGGTCTTTACGTGGAAATGGGAACGGGACTCTTAAGTGGAATCATCCGAGAGTTCAAGTTCCTCGGGAGAGAACAAGTCTTTCAGCCTCAGTCAGTCGAGTCTGTTGGGAAGCAGAGTGTTGAGGCAGCTGTTCTTGGATTCTTCAGAAGTTAAAGGGAGGATGTGGAAGCTGTGGTTGGTATTGGCGTTAGTGGGAGTGGCTGTGGGAGTGGCGGAGGAGGAGGAGGGGGCTCGTCTGTTGACGCTGAAGGAGATTTTCAAGTTGAAGTTTGGAGATTTGTTGAAGCAGGAGATTTTCCAGTTTCCGTTTAGTGATTTGACGGAGGAGAAGAAGGCGTGTGAGGGAGAGGAAGATGAGAAGCTCTGCAGGAAAGGATTTCTGTTCACAGCTACGGCCCTGAATAAAGTGAGGGAGGAGGGCGAGTTGGCGGTCGTGTTGAGTCTGGACAAGTCTCTCTATCCCAACGTGACCTTTGACGTCTCCCTCCGAACTCTGGAGGACAATGACACGGACGAGTTGTCAAGGAGGAACGTCTTGGACAATTCGGGGGAGGAGAAGGTCCTCGCGAGGGAGGAGGTCACTCTCGAGGTCAATCAACTAAGGAAGGTGGTGCTACGGGCGGGTGACCTCCCGTGGAAGAGGGCCTTTTTGGTCGTCACGGCCCTGCAGGCAGGACATTCGGAGTGTGGGAGGCACACTTACACGGCGATAAGGAAAATGATTTCAAATGGCAAACTGTTTGTGCAGACTGACAAATCCAAGTACGCCTATGGAGACACCGTCAACTACCGCGCCCTAGTGGTCGACGATGTCGACAAAACGCCCAGGTGCTTTTAGACCCTATAAGTTCAAGTTTGAACGATACTTTGCTGCCGTGGGAGGAAGTCCCGCAGAACGGAGTTTTGAGGGGAAACTTCACGTTCCTCGACTTAACCGCAGTTGTAGTGAGTGTGACTTCCAACGTGACCTCCAGTGACTCCTCCATAACAGACAGCGCCTATTCGGTTACGATGGAAGATATCCAGCCTTTGCACTTTCGGTCGGTGAGGTTGGAAGTGCAGCGGGACGTCTTTCTTTCACGTCCGATAGTGAAGGGGCGTGTGCAGTTGACGTCGGCCGAGGGAATCCCACTTGAGGGCAACTGCAACGTCACAGTTCATCACTATTCTCACAGATGGGGCAATACGAGGAAGGCGGAGGGAACAGTGACGGTGGGTGTGGCTGGAGGAGAATTCGAGTTCGACCTGACGGAGGTGGTGGGGGCGTTGCGGGAGGAGGAGGACGAACACACAAAATTGGAGGTGAAAGCGAAGTGCAGCGACGTGTTCTCGGGAAGCGTCGTGGACGCCACTGAGGCGATTTACTTTTACAAGAGTCTCTTCCGAGTCGACCTCCTGTCGGTGGAAACTTTCCTGAAGGGAAACTCCTCCCACCCACAGGAGACCGTCGTGTTGAAGTTCCTCGTGGAGCGAAGGGACGGGGGCTCCGTGGAGGAGGAGGAGCCAAAGAAGGGACTCCACGTGGAGCTCCTCCTCTCCGAGGAGAACCTCAAGAGACTCGGCCCTTCGGCCACCAACTTCTCCCTCCCCGTTCCTCCGAATGGGAGGGTGCGGCTGGAGTTCCAGGCCAACGACACGCCCACCTTCAGCTTGGAGGACAGAATTCGAATGGAAATGGGAGACGCAGCGGAGGAGGCGAGCCTCGACGGGAGTCCAGTTGATTTGAAGGACACAATCCACGTGACGCCTGTAGACCCTGCGCAGTTGATTCGCAGAGGAGACGTCGTGCGATTCCGCGTCCGTTCGTGTGTCCACTACGCCAGCCTAAACGCCATTCTCTCCTCCCGCAAGACGATCTACTCTTCACGGAGGTTCTCCTTTTCTCCGCAGGGGGAGGAGATGGACGAGGTCATTGAACTCACCATCCCCCAGAATGTGACCGAAGGGTCACTCCTCCTGACCGTCTATGTCAATCACTTTCGATCCGGCAGCACTGCATCCGTTGTTGTTAACGTGATTCCTTCCAGTGGACCGCAGTACATCAGAATAGTCGACCAGATGGACGTCGACATGTCGACGGTTGTGACGTTCCGATTGGATGGAATGCCGGCGGACGCGGTCGTCTCACTCCAGGCAGTCAAGTTGGACGGAAACGCAGATGAGGGGAAAGAAACCAAGCGACCCTTAAGATGCCATCGGAATTGGTAACGAAGACTATTATTCAGCATTTACAGTTCATTGTGTTTTGAGTATGTGTGTGTTTTGTGCAGGAATCTCGTTGAGCGTGAGATTCCGGAAACTACAATTCGAGATGACTCACCCGATGCGCCCGAACCGGATGATTTGGGAATTTTTGCCAACTTCTACACAACCAACAGATCTCCCATTCCCCCAGTGTCTCTCACTTTCATCGACGTCGACAGGAAGACTTCGACAAAGGACAACGGAACTTTAACTGTGACGAAGACTTTCGACCGACTGAAAGAGTTTGGGACTTATGTCGTCAGTGGAGCGACTTTTAATTCCAAATCGGGAAGGAGGGTATTTTCTAATTCACCGGTTTTAGTAATCCACCCTCCTCCGGTGACGCTAAGTCTGTCAGACAATTGAAGTCCTTGGTGATGTCGGTAACAACGTGGCCACTCCTTTCGACGGTCATGTGTCGCTGGAGTAAACTGAGGTCAAGAGGAATTTGTAGAAATTATAAGTTCTTATAAGGTTACTGGGAAAACTAAAATAATAAAATTTATTGTGTTATTATTATGAAAAGCCATAGGTGGTTAGTATATGATCTTTTAAGCAATTAACTCATCGGATTTCATTGGTTAAATTAACCGCGACTCTGAAACGAGAGCTCTTTTTGCTTTTATTGAAGTTGCTATCACCAGTAGTGAATTGTAAGACATTTGACATGAAAAATATTCTCGCAAAGGCATACTATTACTCACATTCTTTTTGTTGGGGTTTTTTTTCCTCAGCTTCAAACCATTTGTCCACTGCATTTATTTTTGTGTGACACGAATGGAGTAGTTGTCGTTCTTGGGGCAGATGAATGTGGCTACAGAGTCGATGAAAGTAGGGAAGGAATTGAACACAAGGCGGAAAACGGATATATCCTTTTCTCATAACGTTCAATTGACTGTAATAAATTAAGCGAAGAAAACTAGAGCAGGTTTTACAACAACTATTTGGTGAACGTGTTAGCAGGCTCATTGAATCATACAATAAGCAATTGTTTGGCAGAGGCTTCAGAACAAAAAACCGTTGATTAGTATTGCATTCAAACGATTTTATTTAAAATCTACTTAATTCGTTTTCAGCAAACGGCAAAGTCACACCTTCCTTTACCTGAAGACGATAACTCTTATTTCATCGCCTTTCATAGTTCTTTGACAACGCATGTTCTCCAGGGAGTTCGTAGGTCTGAGAATA
>JAQGAC010002538.1:0-10106 GCA_034696585.1 Isotomurus maculatus
TCTCCATTCAAAACTTTTCCTCCACACAATTTTAAGTAACTCATTATATTCATTTAATGTCTCCAATTCCAATGATTTCATTTTGATTTTAAATATGGAATTCTACGCTCAGAATGTTCACGAATTCCTCAAATATACCTTCTAAAGACTTTCATATGAAAAACCTTCATCATAGCTTGTATTTACAGTTGAATTTGACACAAGGGCACGGAAAAAGGAAACATATGAACCAATGTTTATAGTTAACTAAAGTAATTAAGCAATAGGTCTAACTGTGACTGTGACGACAAACCTATAATAGGCATGTAGGTCCTTTAGCAGGAAACCGTCTATCAAATTTTTCAACTCTCCCACTTTCCATTATTGAATCCACCATAATTATGCTTCTTAATTTTGTAATATTGTGCTGATAAATCATATCATAAATGCTAACATACTGGAGCTGTCTATTTAGTGGTTCATCAGCAAATATTGTTTGCAGAAACAGAAGCTACAAAAACAGGATGTGTGTTGTTACTTTAATTGCAAAGGATAATATTTTGGCTTGCATATATTCATATTATAACTGCTGTTAGCACAACCCTACTAAATTCCAGACAAATGGTGATTAATTTGGAGCACTTTGCCCAGATCCAAAAGACACACGTAGTCGTGAGGAGCTCCTTCTGCACCTTCGCCGGAATATGTCGACGGATTTGCTGGAGAACCGCGGTGAGGTCACTGCAGGGCGCAGACTTAATGATATCCTCGGTCATTAGTTTCCACATGTCCTTTGCCTCAATCGTTGTTGTTGTTTGGCGCTGGCTCGAGTGAAGGTTGAGGAAGACTCCTCCCACACATGTCTCACCCACGAGATGAAGGAAAGGAGGCGCAGCGGCAGAAATCTGCTCCCGTGTGGCTCCAATAAACATTCCCAGCAGCGACTGCTAAGGAAATTTGATGAGGTTCTCCTGAGGAAGGCAGCCAGGATGGAGGTTTCCGAGGGGTCGCAATCGAGAGGAAACAATGACGAGCGACGAAAGCAGAGTCATAAGCTTGCATGAATTGACCAGTTTGTCTTTCTTCTGCGGGAGGAGTTTGGTGAAGTATGTGGGGTCCACGTTCCCGTTGTAACGGAGGAGGAATTGAAGTGGCTCCAAGAAATCAAAAAAGCTGTGAAATATAAACCTCATTGGAGACCCCGCTTGACCACTTCCATCACCATAATCGCAACCTAGTCCTCCTTCAATAAATTATACAAACTAAGCGTAGTGGTATGAAGAGGTAAGACGATATCGAAATGAACTTTCGAATTTCTCCGGCGATCGACCATCTCCTTCAGCTTCGTAAGGAGCCCCAAGAATCTTCTTCCAACATCCACAGGAGCGCCTCCACAAGGGCCACCCCCTCTGCTCTTCCAATGATGATGCCCCCAATTTGCGTTCCCTCATCCGGTCATCCCAAAAACTCTCCATTACAAAGACACGCCCACTCCATGACTGTCTTCCTTGCATCCCCATCAAAACTTCCTTCTTAAATTCGCCAGCTGCTATGGAGAAAAAACCTTGGCAACGTCCAAATAAGTCAGACTAACGAAAATATTACGACGAAGTAAATATGGAATCGTTTTAAGCTAAGTGCCTGTTGAATGTAATTAACATCTTTACAACAAGCCAAGTTAGTAATGACAGGATCTGCTTTGGTTTCTGACATTTTATGAGTCAAAGTTCTCTATGCGCAGTAAAGTGCCTTTCTTAACTCCTTCCTCCTCACCTTCTTATTTTTGGCTGCTAGAAAAATCAATAACTGATGATGCTTCGCTTATTCAGCTCACCAAATACCCAATACACACACTTATTACCATCAATCATTATAGTACCATCAATCATGAGAAAGGCTGACCCCGTTTTTAGGTCCTTTGGCAGGAAGCCACCAATTATATTGTGGACCTCTCATCTTACCCTATACTATTGAATCCACTATACATCTTCATTTCATTATATTCTAGTAATACCCAACCAAAATGCTAACCACTAGAAGCGGATTGTTCGTTGATTCATCGGCACATTCTTATCCAAGCAACAGTAAATGAAACACGGGCCCGGTATATGCTTTATTTGCAAAGGGTAATACTTTAGTTTTGGACATATTATTAATTTAAATACCGTTTGCACAACCTTGCTAAATTCTAGACGAGCTGATACTAATTTTAAGCAATTTTGTTTCTCGTTTAATTTGCACATCCGTGCCAAACCGGTGAAACTAAGGAGGTGAATTTTCCTTGAGTTGTTGGTGACAATACTAATGCACTCAAGCACAACTAATTCTACGTAAGACCTTAAACAGTCAGGTTTCCTGCTGCGTTATAATTCAGATTTGAGTTTTTAATAGAAACATTTTTACTATGTTTGACATGTGGCACTGTTACAAGACGTCAACAGCACTTATTTCTATTCTTTTAGCAGTTAAAACGATTTCTTGTCACCCAAAATTTCACCCTAGAATGAACCATGAGACTTTCAAATTCTATGTTGGCAAAGATGTTCCCTTCACAACCCAATGGCCACTTTTGCATGGGTTGCCTGGGATTTCAATAGAGAATTTGAACTCATACATTTCCTGGTTTTCTGGTTGCCTGATACACGTTTACAACTACCAGGGTATCGAGCTGAAGCCCCTGGTAGAGCCAATTGTCTTAACCAGATTCGATATAATTGGAGCTTCATATATAAGCCAAATGTATGGAATCGAAAAAATTTCATTTTATAGATATCCAATTGAAAAAGTTTCAAAATTAATGAAACATCCTGTTCCTTCGCTTAATCACTCTAGTGTTTATGTAACCGACAAATCTACAAAGGCAAGATGGTACTGTCAAGTGAAATTTGACATATTCTTTCCGGAAATTAAAGATGCTGTCCACCTTCACATGCATGAAGATGAAGTAGAGTCACTGAATTTTGGACCCCACGTTATGGAACTAGAAGAATTTGAGGGTCTAAATAGTAGGTTCTAATACAATTTTCTGGCTTGTAAATCTCAATATAGAAATATCACTCTTTTTTGGAAGAGAGCGCTGAGATTAAGCACTAATAAATGATTCAACATATTAAAGATTAAAATGACTGTTATCCCATTTAAACAGCTAATTTCCAACCACCGTGGGGAATGAATATTCGACCAACGTACAACATACTTGTGAGTTTTCCCAATTTAACAGAAGAGACACATAGGTTTTGGCACCTAATAAACACGATGTCTTATCTAAACTCAATTCAAAATCATTCTCCCCAAACTTATCAGTAGAAAATTTTTAGGCAGCTAAGTCTTATGCTAATTTTAGCGTGTCTATTCACACCAATAATATATATCGTCAGTTGCAAGTTTACTCTATGGTTAATAATGAATTCAGTCGAGAAAAAAGCAAGATGTTGATGTAGATGAATAATATGACTTGAGTGGTTTAATAAACGGCTTAATGGTAATGAAAGTTTTTAGCCGAAGCAAACCTAAGTTGACGACACGGAAACGAGGGGATTATTTACAAAACTGCATGAGCAAAAGATCAAGATCTTTATTTGGTTTGCCCCGTGTATTATGGGTTTTTGAAAAAATATGAGAGCGACAAAAGATCAATTTCATAAGAAGCTAGAGTAGCTGTTGGCCTTTCAAATAAAATCCATGAAATAAGAACTAACCGACTTCAGAGTGATGTGGCATTTGCGTTGCGTTGATAATGAAATTGGTAAGTGGGCCGGAATAGGAACCTCTGGGATCATTTGGATGACATTCGCTCGTTGCAACAAAAAGCTCCTCGTTCATTCCCCACTCCTTTTCAGTTGACTTCCACATCATAAGCAGCTTCAACTCCTCCTTAAGTTCCTATGCTTCCCACCTATCTTACTACAAAAAAGCTACGACAAGGCCTAAAGATGAAATGCAGTCTTTACACCCTTCCGTTTACGTCCGGCCACAGTCAGTTGGATGTGCCTGAAGAAGCTTTTCAATGAACACCAACTGATTGGGATTCTAAAACAGGTCGGGCCACAAATCGAATTCTACAAAAAATTAATAAATATATAATTTTGTAATGCAGGGAGGAACTGAAGAAATATCCACACCATTTCAAGAGTTTGTATCTGCTTGAAGACTACAAGTGCGTCTGTTGTAGAGGGACTGCTTGTCGGGAGGGCAGAGTCTGCATCCTCTGAAGACTTATTCAGGAGCACAGGCATCTGCTGTGGGAGGCGTGTCATCCGATGGAAGTCTCGAGTGAAAGGAGCAGAACGAAAAGACAACCTGGCAACCCATAACCTCCAAAACCGCTTAAAATAAATTCAACCACCGTTGGAAATGATAAACTCTGCGTGGGTGAATGAAGGAATCCCTGTGGATAGCGGCTGTTCACCTTAATCCCTTCGAACTAATCCGAAATTAAATTTCTTCGAAAGTGTTCAGCTCGCTTTCTAAATTCTGCACCATTTCAAAATTCGTTTGAATTATGGTTGTGTAGTACAGCAATTAAAAAACCATTTTTCTCCTTGTTTCTGTCTCTTTCCTTACTCTCACTTTCTCAGAACAGAACGTTCTTTACTGTCACCATAGATTCATTCACCAGTGTTGCTCCGTCATCCGGGGTCATACAGCCTAACGTAGCATAGCGGTGTTTGTGTGCTGCATGGCGAACAACATAACGATTGGCGGGAACTCTGTAAAAGGGACGTTCAAAGCAAAGGAACCGTTGGGATTGGTGGATTGACTGGCGTGTGTGGAAATGCAGACGAGCACCTCTCACATAATATAAAATCTATCTAAATGCAAATCGAAAATCGATTTTTGCTTACACTAAGAATCAATAACTTATGATGCTTGGCTTGTTGAGTTTTCGCCAATGCCCGCTAAACAGTCTTACTTCGGCAATGAGAAATATTACACTTGTGTGTTATTCGTTTGGCAGGAAACCGACAATTAATTTCTTGAGCGTTCTTACCTTCGGTTCTTCAATCCACTATAATTACCCTTCTTCATTTTATGACATGCTGATAAAATATATAGTAACATAGAGCAGCAACTTATTTGTTGGTTAAACAGAACACATTTATGGATGCAAAGTAATTATTATAAAGCAAGACAAGGGTTACAATAGAATTAAAATACGTAATATTATGGCTTGCACTGTCCATTAATGCTCTTACCCTTTGCACAACCTCACTTAATTCGAGGCGAATGGTTACTTATTTCAAGCAATTTTATCCTTTGGTTACCTACGACATCCGTGCTAAAGCGACTTTTTAAACTAGGGAAGCCATTTTACACGAACGTTTGGATTCAAGAAGACTAAGATGATGGTGGTTTCCTGAAATTCAATCTCTTGAAAGTGGGACCTCGATCAGTACGGCTTGTCGGTACATTGGCATTCAGATTTAAGCTTCTATTTATAGTAACCTAGCAATGTTTGACGTGTGGCATTATTACAAAAAAGCAATAGGACTAAATATTCTTATTTTAACTGTCAGAACGGTTTCTTCTCACCCGAAATTTCATCCAGATATGAACCACACTAATTTTAGATCCTATGCAGGCAAAGAGGTTCCTTTCACTACCCAATGGCCACTTTTGCATGGGTTGCCTGGGATTTATATACAGAATTTAAATTCATACATTTCGTTGTTTTCTGGTTGTCTGATTCACATATACAACTACCAGGGTATCGAGTTGCAACCTCCTTCGGAGCCAATTGTCTTAACCAGGTTGGATGTAATTGGAAATTTGTTTATAAACATGAACGAAGGAAATGAACAGGTTTCATTTTCCAGAATTCCAATTGAGAAAGTTTCTAAACTATTGAGCCAATCCGTTCACTCCGTTAATTACACCAATGCTTATGTGACTGACAAATCAACAAAATCAAGATGGTACTGCCAAGTTAAATTTGACCTGTTCTTTCCGGAAAGCAAGGATGCTATCCACCTGCACATGTATGATCATGAACAATACGAGCCCCTGAATTTTGGATCCCACGTTATGGAACTTGAACAACCGGAGGATCCACTAGGTAACTCCTCAAATTATATGGAATACCTTATTGAGTTATTCTCTTTTCTAGCTTAACATATAGCCAGTTGTGGCGTAGAACGCGAATGCTATGCATAAGGTAATTTGTATGTGCAAGGAAATCCAACAAATATATTCCCAATCAAATAGGTTCCGTGGAAGCTGCCTGGGGAATGAACGTTCGACCAACGCACAACATACTTGTGAGTTTACCAAACCTGACCGAAGAGACACACTGGTTTTGGCACAAAATAAACACAATGTCATATCTAAACTACCAAACAATTTTAGGACTACGAATAACAAAAGCATCCCTAAAAAAATTCTCGTTATTAGAGTCGCGCAGTATAAGAATTGAAAGAATTCAATACTTCTGTCAGTTATGCAGTCAATGTCAGCTTATATACAGGAATATAAGTGCCGTCGATAAGGGTAGCCTTAATGAACCTAATGTACTTCTAGGAGTAGAATCTCAAAAATGGAAAATTGAAATATACCCACTTCAGGACCGTCGTCGAAAATTTACATTACGAGAATTGTGGGGACGTCGACAAGAAAAGGAAGCGAAGAAAACAGAGAGAATCAGATTTAGTAGTAAGCCTAGCCTTACCAGCATTAGGAGCCTAGAAAGCCTAGCCTTACGGCATAGGATCTCCCGTAAGGTTGTGTGTGGAGCAGGGGAGCCTAGCCTTATGCTAAGGATTTCCCATAAGCAGAATTCATAGTAAGGATAGGTAGAATTTAATGTTAATTATAAAGTCAATTATTGTATTTGTTTGCATATCAATTTATATGAATTTATGCTAATATTGTTAAAGAAATATTTGGGAATTATAGTGTTTTTAATAGAATTATTTGTGGTATATTCTATGTATGCTAGCTTATGGAGTTTAAGGCTAGACAAATAGTTGTATTAGTTTGTACGTTAAATAAGGCTAGGAAAGCGAAGTTGCCTAGCCTTATGGTGTATGTGTAAAATGGTATGTCGTGTGATGAGCCGGGTGTCCGGCGAACGTTTGTATTTGTCGGTTACTCCTTTGTATTAGTTAGCGCGTGATGCGCACTCGTGTTAGTGTTAAAGGATAGGCCGAACGGTCTTAGTTTTTGTTTTTAATTTTAGTGCAATTTTAGAGTGTGAGTATGACAAGTCGGGTTTTTTGCGTGTGAGTGTTTTGACCGTTGCCAGTTAATAAATAACGGAGTATCAAAATTAGCAATTCGGAATTTGTCTGCTCATAATTATTTAGAGACGCCTGTATTATTTAAATAGTGCAGGTCTGAGTTAAGGTCAGGATATCAGCGATTTAGTCCAACGATATTCTCCTTAGCACCCATATGGTGAAAGTCAATTGCTAGAGTATCCAACCACTTTAAGGCTAGGGAATTTAGGATTTACGCCCCTAAGTTGACGTCTTGAAGAAATTGGAGGCTGAGGATTTACGACCCTGCAGCTGGACCTTAGTGATTGTCGTGTTCTACCATACGAATACTTATCGCTTAAAAACTATTACAAGATCGATGTGGACAGTCCGCTGTTCTTATTAACTTTAGAGTTGCTGCAGTGCATTTGCATATCATGGAATAGTTCTTTACGTTTTTCCAATGAAGTTGGTTGCGTTTCGGACAGAATATCAGGTAAACCTTGGAGTCTTAATAGCTTACGGTATGACCTTCTTACAAGAGTCTCTAAAGTAACGGTTAACCGAGGCCACGGTATACAAGCCCTGACAAGTTATTTCGATGAGTTCACCTTCCTAGGTTGCGGAAATACATTGAAGGAGACTTTATCATTCAGAGGGCTGATAAGTGCATTCGACTTTTGGACATGGATGATGATTTTTACGTTTATATTTCTATGGCCGCTTGTTCTTTCGTTCGCTGAAAGTGGCATGAGTTTCAAACATCTTTTTAACGATCATGAAGCTTTGTTTCTGGGCTTCGTTATCCTTCTTGAACAATCACATATTCGTGCAGTGAACAAAAAACAAATAGGGTCTCTGTACACTTTCTGTGGACGGACAATTCTTGCGTCAATTGTGTTGTCTGATGCCTACAGAGGTAACAATATTTCTGATATCTCAGCTTCTTTCCATGAAGTACCCTTCAATAATTTCGATCAGCTTTTTAAAAACAATTTTGAACTTTCAACGTCCAGTAAAGCAATAAATCCTGGGTATGAATTGAGTAATATCGAGAAAAGTTCCCAAAATAGTATATACAGAGTTGGTATATCACAGCTCGAAAAGGTTTTAAGCGTTACGAAATATCCTAAACCATCGTATCGAAATGAGTCTCTTGGGGAATATTTCATGAGGTATGTGCTTGAAAATGACGAACATAGTATATTCGTTACTCTGAGTGTCCTTTGCAGCATTGGTATTTGCTGCAATGGTTTTGTTGGTTGAGAACGTGTTGTACTTTGACACAGCAGGGCACTGTTGTAGTTATTTGCAAAAATTGTACTCGAATTTCAAATTTCAAGAATTAATTAACCATTGCTATAAGTCTTTCTTAGACATCCTGCACATCGTTCTACAATATACGCAGTTCAATTTTGTCCTTTCTATAGTAAGCAATAAAAAATGGTAATAAGCTAACTTTTGTGTCGAATGTAACATCTCGATTCAAAGTAAAAGTGCATGTTAACAGGTACTAAGTTACATTTTGGTCATTAGTGAATTCATTCTAGATCCTTATGTAGAGGAATCATGAAATGAGCGATTTAATAAACTGTATAGTGGTAATGATAGTCTTTTCTTTTAGAAAAACTTTAACTGGGTTTTAATACTTTTACACATCTACTTCGAATCCCGTCTCTGTTGTAAATCTTAATATTCTTGTATAAATCACGATAATAATTAAGGTATAACGACGTATGAGTAACGAGGGACGATTTTTTGGGGACGAGGTTTCTGGGGACGAGTTTCGTGAGACGAGTCATCCGTGCACCGAGTCTGAACTGAATCTGTACGCGTGAATCTGAACCAAACGATGAAGCAAACAGTCCAAGAGATTACTCCACTCTGTTTTTTTGCGATTTAGTAAGCAAGTTGTATTCAAGTGTGGTAAATGAATGAAACATAATGAGCTTATGCTTAACTCATTATGAATAATTATAATGAGTTTGACCTGAACAAGAAGCACGTAGCCCGAAATTCTTATCAATAGTAATTAGTGGACATGATTTGGACATCGACTGCGGGAGCCATTAAGTTAATCCTTATTTCGTATCCAAATCTTCTGATTTAATTTTCGAAAGGCGAAACGGCTCAGTCACGTCTGCTTCTGAGTAAGTGACGTCTAAAATTAGATGAGGATGTGATTGATCAAGCCAATTCTTCCAAAGCTAATTCCCTGTATAAAAAAGATACAGGGCGCAAAGAATATATGATTTGATCCCATGTTCATTATGTCAATTCGCTCAATATATTTGCAATTGCAATATTGGATTACAACACCCGAACGAGATCAGTTTCTTTGTATTTTTTAACCCAACTTGTCATGTTATTATTTTTTTCTTATTCACTGCTTGTACGAAAGCAAAAACACAAAGAATTCATATCCGGTTATGAAAAACACATATTGATTAAAGTATCCGGATTCTTTGCAGGATGTCTTCAAATTTTGAAATGCAAAAACGCAAAAAGTGTTGAACATTCCTCGTAATATTAATTACTTATTAATGACTTTTGCGTTGACTAGCATGTAGCTCATCTACGATGAATACGATGAATTCGATGCACACTTCATTATGTTCCTTATCACTCAGGACCAGATATATAAAAGCAGAGTTGAAGACATTCATCACCATTCATCACACCAGCATCTCCTGCAAGCACTCGGACCAGCTCCTTAGCTTCCTTTAAAAATGGTAATTGAATCTCTGCTTCACGCCTTCGTCATCAGCTCATAACCTCCTAATTCAGATTTCAAATTTATTTTGGTCCTTGTTTCTAGCTTGCTGTGAAACTAGCAATCCTTCTCCAAGCCTTGGCCATTCAAGGAGCACCTTCGGATGTCAAAATTGTTGGCGGAGACTTTCACGACTTCAATGGGCTCAAGTTCACACGAGA
>JAQGAC010002539.1:0-10102 GCA_034696585.1 Isotomurus maculatus
TGTCTGCAACCTCAGCCTGCCATGTAATGCCGGAATAACTTGCAGGCACTGATGAGTCGTAAATAGTAAGTCGCAAGCGGTGTAAACAATTTATTCATCAAAAGTATGGTATATAGCTACACGTACAAATCTTTAAATCGTTGTTCAGTACTTAATTATTAGCAAGGTGACATAAAATAATCGGCGTGAAAATCAACATCAACAGGGGTTAACGGTAAACAAGACTTCGATTTATTTTTATTGTGCTGTGCCCAACAACTGCTTGACAGAAAGCAGGCCTCCAGTTTTTAATTCAATTACGGTAAGAAATTATTAGTTAATTATGATGTACACCGAAGATATACCGGGTTTAACAAAGTTTTACGTAAGTTGTGAGTGTGCAAGTAACAAAACAAAATGCAGGTTGGAAATGGATGGAAAGTATAAAACTCCATTGGTTGTGAAAGTCGTGATTAAGATCTAGAGTTACATCATTCCACCTGCAGCATAAGGATTATTGGCTGACATGTCCGAAGCTGCACTCTGAGGGCTTTTGATCGTCTCGTCCACGGAAAGAATGAGGCAGGCAGCTTCAACCGCAGCGGAAATTGCGTTGATTTTCATAATAGAAGGTTCCCACACACACGCTTTGTAGTTGTCTTCGACGTCTTCCTTCATGATGTCAACTCCGAACCAAGTTTCACCTGTTGATCAATCATTCGAAACATGTCTCAATGAGCGAATGGGAAATTATTAGAAGGATTTCATTTAAGATTTCGTACCGTGAGCGTGAGCTCGGCGAAGTTTGTTGAGAATATTTGTTGCATCAAAACCAGCGTTATCAGCTAATTGCCTAGGAATTACTTCAAAAGCCCTTGCCATGATCATGAAGAATGATTGGTCCTTAGTTTGGATATTCTTGGAATATTCTCTCAGGTATTTGGAGAGCTCCATCTCAATAGCGCCACCACCTATTAACATCATGATGCATTACATTAACCCTGTAGGAACGCTTAGCGACCTGTAAAAAATAAGGAAAGTCAAGTTTAAGGACGGTAGTTACCAGCCACAATGGAGTCATGTTTCATTGCTCGACGAACGATCATGATGGCGTCATGAAGAGATCTATCAGTTTCTTCCAAGAACTGTTGAGCACCTCCACGCAGAACAATTGTTGCAGTCTTGGCTTGTGGGCATCCAGTGAAGAGGTTGAAACGTTCTCCTCCAATCTGTTTCTCATCAAACTTCTCGCAAGTTCCCAGAGTCTTTCCGTCGAGATCATTCACAGTTGACAAAATGGCCCCTCCGCAAGCTTTCACGGTACGCTTCAAGTCTTCATCGACGACGCGCCCAGCGCAAAACATGTCCCTGATAACATAAAATCATTGTATCAGTTTTTTATTGCAAAATATTCTTAATGTATATTTGCATATCGACTTAGTTTCACTTACCTATCAGCAAAATACTGGGTGGCCACGTCTCCAATAGGCAACTTTGATAGCACAACCTGAGCTCCACTTTTATGAATTTTGTCGAGCTTATCGTACAAAATTTGCCACTCAGCATCCACAACTTTCTGGTATTCCTGGGGAAACAAAATAAAACTCGATTAGTCCCTTTTGATACAAATTACGTAAATATACAAGTCCACCTACATCAATTTCCTCAATTCTGACTTCAGCATTATCTCGTTCAGCTTTCAACTCCAGCTCAATGTTGAGCAAGGCGATCTTAGGGTTGGTGTACGACTTAGGTTGCATTTCAAATCCAGCGTACGAGAAAGTTTTCTTGAAAGCTACACCAGCGACAAGGAAACAATCCTCAAGAGCTCCACCAGGCACTTTTTTGATTCCAATCATGTCCAATGGAAGAAGTTCATCCAAATGCATCACAGCGTCAACAGCAATCTTTGCAAAGAAGTCTTTCTGCTGATGAATCAGCTTAGAGCTAAGGGCTGTAGAAGCACACTTCTCCAAAAGATTTCGGAGCTCAGCCTCGTCCCCCTTCTTGACTGGGATTGCGATTTTGTTAATATGCTCCAAGCACATTTCACAAGAACGCCTCAAAGCCTTAATAATCTGACGAGGGTGAGAACCCTCCTCAACGTAAGACTTAGCAAACTTCAAAATCTCCCCAGTCAACAGAACAACACTGGTAGTTCCATCTCCGACCTTAAATTTAAAATCACTTAAAATCAGTACTTACTTCTTAGCACTAAAAGTGAACGAATATTCACTCAAAAAATGAAATACCTCTGCATCCTGAGACTTGGCAATATCAACCAAAGTCTTAGCAGCCGGGTGCACAATATCCAATTTCTTGAGAATCGTAGCTCCGTCATTAGAAATGGTGGCTTTTCCGTTGTTATCACAAATCAGCTTATCCATCCCCCGAGGACCCAACGTAGTTCTCACAGCCTCCACGACTGCCTGGCATGCATTGATGTTAGAAATCAGCTGCGCCTTTCCTTGAGAAGTCTCCGTCCCCTCCTTCAACAAGATTATTTGAGGTTGCTGTGAAAATAAAATAAAATAATTACATTTTCTTACTCAAACCCTTGCAAACAAACTACACTACAAAAACAAGTTCAATCAACCGGTTTTCATTTAAAATTCCACACCCATATACATGATCCCCATGTACTTAATTACAATTATTATGTAATAAACACTAACTATACCATCTTAAACTACAGACTTCGTAATCTTAAGAAACGACAACTCCCAAAATTTAATTCCCGTCAGTTTTTTAATTCTCCTCGCCGAAATTATTTGCCACCCATGTGCACAAAGAACAATCTAGAGCCTACTACTCCCGCACGATGATGATGGATGACTAATCCTCCTCACCGACAACCAACTGAGAACTATTCGTTCCACCACCCCCTCGGCCTTCACGCCCCACCCACTCCGCAAACACCAACACCTTATCAGAACCCCGAAATTTCGAAAACACTTACCATTTTGTTGAATAGTTGAAGTTCCGAGGAATTAATTACGGAGTTAACTGCCCGGTGTGTGAAGAGGCGAGCGAGGAAGAGAAGAATGAGCGAGTGAGGGAGAAACCTCATGGAGGAGGACGGACGCGCAAAATTCAAACTTGCCGTGAGGAGGCCGGGGCAGCGTGAGACTTTCTCTTTGTTCCACACAGTCTCACTTTTCTGCAGATAGCATTGCCATTGTGCCACCCAATTCAGGTTTTAAATTTCTTCGTGTTTGTTTTTATTTATATTTTAGTCTCAAAATTTTACGTGTATTCCACTCGAACTGAATATTTTAAAATTATTTTTTTATATAGTATGTCTGATGACATACTTTATAGGCTGGGCAGTGATACCGGGACCCACACCCATCCTTCGCATGATAACCTGTTCGGTCCCCGCCGTAGAATTCAGCATGTTCGAAATCGTCGCCATCCCAGGGAACTCCGAGTTGACGACCCTGACCTTGACTCACTCTGGGTTGATATGCCCGTGGAATCCACCTTAGTCGTAGACGAAGAGTTACCAAATGACACATCTAGTGAAAAGAAGCGCAGTAGTACTTTAGATAAAGTGGTGGACGAGTTAAGAAAGTCAGTTAGAGAATATAAAGAAGATCATGTGGTTGAAGATATCAATACGCTTCATTATGTTTGGGAAGCTGAAGACTTCAAGCCTTCCAAAGACTGGGACTTTGGACATGCTTTGTCATCATCGTTCTGTCCTGTGGCTTTTATGGGGTACCTCTTTCTACGACTTCCGATGACTTGGTACAGAAGACCCGATAAGTCAGTGGGATACAAGTTTAAACTTATTAGCAAAATGTCATTTTTGTGTGGACTCAATATGATATTCCTGGTTGGAGCTGTTGGATCGATTATCGGGAACTTCATAATGATATCTTATGACTTTCCAAAAAGAAAGTACTGGAATGGGGAGTCAGGTGTAGATGTGCGGAGAGAAGAGATTTTAGTTTTAAAGCGATACTGTGCACCTCTCCTTATATTTTCCACCAATGCTTTTTGTCTGGCAATCACTAGTATCATCACGTTTAAGAAACGTGAGTACTTATGCCGTTACTTCACTTATTGGACACAGTAAGTTTAATTCCATATTGTATCGTTTGTGGATTCATTTTGATTGAGAATTTAAACTGTATTATTTTTGCTGTTACAGAGTCGTGGAACTTATTCGTGTCAATGCTACAAGTGAGGTCAAAGGAAGTATTCTACTTCACATATTCATCGTCTTCGTGCTAACTATCGGTCACTTCTCTATGTATTGTTCAAGCGCGTTTTCATACATGGAAGGGGGAGCTACTGCGATTTCGATTATGCTGTTTAGAGGGTATTCGAATTCTATTATTAGGGAAGGCAACTTCCAGTACTATAAATGGACCTCAGCTGTTTTAGCATCGTATTGTTACGGAGCTCAGAAGTTCTACATGATATGGATGTTGTATCGGTGTCGGCTTCTGAAAAATCTTTTTGATGTTTGGAACAAAAGGTTTCAAAGAACCTTGTTGGGAGGTAAGTATTTGCTAGAATTGCCAAGATTTGAAGGGATTTTTGAGAAATTACAATGAACATTTCATATTTTATTTAGATCCTCTAGAAAAAATTACGGGGGAACGACACTCAAAAGTTCATTTATATCAAGATCATATCGCGACATTGAATATTATTGATGGAGCTAACTTCGAGTTTTCTGCATTCCTAGAACTATCATTTATTTGCACGGTAAAAGTAATATATTTATATGGACTTGGAATCAGATTGATCTCATCTTAACCTCGTTGCAGTACTTTTGTGTTACGTGGAATTTCTATCACGCCATTCGCTCGGTATCGGGTGTAGAATTCGACCAACCTCGACGCTTGGATTTCTTCCCTGCCATTCTTTTCATGGTTTATGATTTGTTTCTGTTTTTTCGCGTTTGTCATGAGGCTTCCCAAATTCCAGAATTGGTATGTTTCATTGAGTTTAAGATTTTTGTCCAAATTGAAAGTAAATAAGACTCATTATCTTAATACTAGGTGCGAAAATCCTTTGATATTGTCAGAAAGAAAGGAATGCTTAGTACCCGAGCAGATCCGGAATTGTGGTTTGTAAGTTTCTGATACTGATAAATGACCATCCGTCGTCAATAATACTTTTCAGTTAATTGATAAGTACATTATGTGTGTGTGTTATTGCAGATCCTGAGTTTGAAAATAAGCTTCGTCGGAACTCTTGACGGACCCGAGAGTGGCGTTACAGCTGGGGACTACGTGTTCCTCACTAAGCCTTTCTTAATTGCCGTAAGTGTGAAAAGTGCAATGAAAAAGAGCATTTCTGAAATAACAATGAGCGAAATTTTCTGTCATAGGCTTTCAGCCAATTGCTGTCTTTCTGCATTATGCTGTTTCAGTTCGACTTCGTTTTGGATCAAACTCTTAGATCGGATCTCTATTGTGATCGAATAGATGGAGCCGAAATTTTACAATTAATTGAACCACTTGGTACTGATAAAGTGTTCCCGGAGTTTAACGGACCCCGTATCACTCTTTGTGATCAAGAGCCATGACTCATGAGTAAAATTCCTGAAATCATAGTCCATCCTATGGATAATCAAGTTTGAAACCGATATGCAATCAATAAAAATGATGACAGAACTGGTCAGGACTTCCAGTTTGCGTTAAACGAACTGTTCAAAGCCATTGATTTAAATTTTAATGTTTTAAATTGCCCCCGTTTTAAAGTTCAGGTTTCCGAAACTTCAGTATGCGCAAAAGTGTAGCCAGTCTGTGTGCCTTAGAGTGGTTAAGTTGTGATTGTATTGTACTCATTATCATATTTATTGTGAATAACTTAATAGCTTGCATGAAAAGTATGCCGCAAGATTGCATATTTAATTGAATTCTCCACAATATTTTAATGATGAAGATGATAAAGGTCGTGAAAATAATCTAAGGCTAAGAAATGCAATCTGATGGACAATATTGACATGAAAATTTTCCATTTAGTTTGGCTTTGACAGTGTAATGTATTTTGCCATTAATCACATGTACTGAAACTGACAGCAAGAGAAGTGACTTCATTTCATGTACGAGATTATGATGAAATCATGCGAATGGATAATTTGGTCTGCTGCTTTAAATTGACATCTCGTCTCCAATATGTAGCTTCAGTATATGTAAGTTTATGTTCTATAATAAGCAGATTCTTAGTATTAGTACACATCTTTCATGGGATTGAATTTCATATCACGTTTGCTATTCTCTAAGCCCATTTTCTGTAGGCTGCTTATAAACTTAAGTTGTACCAACAAGTTCTAGCAGTTGCTTTCTCAATCAGAACCCAAAAACATTCAGTGATACTCTCTTCTCTCTTCTTGTTGTGTGTTAAAGTTTGGCCCAAGAATGGAGGAACTCAATGTGCAGGAATACCCCCTGGAGGTTGTTCAGCTAGAAGAAATTAGATTAGGTAAGGTGCAGGGACCAGCTATACAAATTGTATTTGAAGGCTGTTATTGAATATTTCTGAGACTACAGAGGAGAAAATAATAGAGTAGCGATTCTGTTCTTTTTAACCTGATACGTAGTTCTGTGTAATTGCAGCTTACAATTAGTCAGATTTTATACTGTGCAGCTTGCATTAAAGTTACAGTAAATCAAGTAATCTTGACATTTCTGTACAATATTGTGTGTCTATGTGTGATTACTGAAGTATTTTATACATTTTTGATTTTTATGCAGCTCTGGAGAAGAACCTGAAACCATACTTCAAAGAAGTCAATGTTTCAATTTCCCAGTGTCCAGACTTGACCGCAGCTCCTTATCATTTAGCTGCGAAAGGTTATCTTAACATCAATCATTCATTAAGCCATTGATTTATTCTTCTACTCATGTTTGTATTTGCTTGCTGTGATTCTTGTAGGAATCGGTGGAGGAACTACAACCCTCGTTGATTTAGGTGGAGTACCGTATCTTATTCCTCTGGCAGACAGGAAAAAAGTTTATGATTTGGCTACTGTAATTCCAAAGTACGTGGGTGCATCAGATTTTCCTGAGGGTTGGTTTGTAAGTGGAGCTGCAGCCGGACCATGGCCATCACAAGGATCCAATTGCGAGGTAAAGTAAAAAGCAAATGCATATCAAAAATACCTTTCGGTATAACTCGGAATAACTTTGTTTCACTTTTCTCAAGTTGGTAGTGAACCTTGCTATCGGCAAAGATGGGAAAATACAGAACAAGAGTCGAGTTGCATTGACATCAAATGGAGATGGTGAGGACTTGACTGTAAAGAATTTGGACGAAAAGGAAACTCGATGTGCACTTCTTGCTAATTTGTGTATCTCCGGTGGTGCTGGAAAGGTGGCTTGAAAATGACTTTTACTTTAGAGAACTTATGAAACAATTTCATGACCGTATTTCGATTATTTATTGTAAGGTACTGGACATCAAATGCAAAGGGCGTCTCATGGGAACAGACAAAAACTTCACGACAAGCATTCGAGAGGCACTCATCAAAGAGTTTGGATCAAAAACTATTGGGCTAGGAGGAATTTTCACTGTGGACTGTTCAAAGACAAAAATTCACGTTATGAGAGACTTCTCGACGAAACCACTGCTTTCAGATGACGATGTTAATGTCTGGCTCAAGTTCTTCAAAGCTAATCCTCCATTTCTGTGTCAATCTGTTCTCGTCTCGAACGACCCCGTAAGTCAGATTAAATCCATCCTTTCAGTATAGTGCTGATTGCTCAATATCATGCTAACTGAATAATGAATGCAATAGGGATTGGATCTTCGAGTTGAGCACTCTCATGGATGGGGCATTCACGATGGAAATCCAGAAGCTGGACATTATCACTACGATATTTTACCTGAGGCAGCGGAGTATCATGGCATTTATGCAGTTGCTAATAAAATCGTACGAATTGACAGACCCAAGGAAACTCATGGAATTGGACGGGACTAAAAGTCTCAGCCGAGTTTGGAGAAATTGAACCTCTTGATGACCGTTGAAATCCCAGGAATAAGCTTATACTCGTGTCGGATCATTTTAGACAGATTGTACTATTTTATTAAAATCCTGTTTTCTTCCCAAACACCAAATAGATATTTGTCTCATAAAAGTGTACATTATTTTGCGTAGAAATGTTTAAAAACTGTACCTAAAAAGATGAAAAGTCGTAGAACAATAATAATTGATTCGTTTAAAAACAGTATACATGATCCACTAAACGCCCAAATCTTCCTGTATAAGTTCCAAATTGACTTAAAAACCTAATATTTTAAACCTCACAACAGTACATAATTCAATTTCGAATGTGTACCAAACTAGAGAGATTTTTATTTACTCTCATTGTACCTCAAGTAGCAGAAAGAATTGTATCACAATCAGAGAATAAATTACAAATTACCACATATGTAACCTTAGTAGACGACACCCACGAAAATTTCTTGTAGAATAATATTTCCCATTCAACTGATAGGCGGAGTTTCACTACAAATAATAATAATGATTCTAATATCATCAGATAGTTGAGAATTTAGCATCCCCTGTTTCAACGAGCATACGTTTCGAGAATTCGAAAATTCAAGTATGCTGAAAGGTACCCAGTATTTAAGCCAGCTAGTTTAAGACCTTCGTCGTTGCTTAGCTCGTTTAACAACTCCTACGCGTCTTGCAGTTCTGCTGCGTCCGTTTCCTTGTTCCGCAGATAAGTTCGCAGCAAACGCATTTCGACCCGACGGTGCATCCCCATTTGCTTGATAAACCGATGCTGGAGGAAATCTCATTGTGAGAGGCGATTCGTTAGAACAACTAGGCTGCTTTGCAGGACAATACGGAACAACTGCAGGACGAGAGAAGGCGTTTGCTCCACAGTCAGGGTAGAATATAACAGGTACATTGGACACCACAGCTCCAGGAATCTGAGCATAGTCAATTTCATCCTCTGGAAGAGAAGGTTTCTTCGTGTTGGGTGCGGAACAGGAATTGCAAATAGAAGGACACGATTCTCCTGAGTTGCTGTGTGGGTACGGATTTGGCCGTGGTCTCCCGTTGTTGTTGTTATCCTCATTGGAACCGAATGGCAAGTTACCTTCTTGGGGAAACACCTCTGAACTCTGACTCGTACTTGGTCGAACTAAAGGTTTGTTGTATTGATTTCCTGAGGGAGTTCCTGGTTTCCGGTTTCCGAAATTTTCACCAGATCCTGCAAAGTAATTCAGCTTAATAACACTGCACAGCCGAATTACAATCTACAACATTCTCAGAGCTCCATACCATTTAATCCTCCCGTCGTGGCTGTTGCAGGCTGCCTGTTCTGTTGTAAACCGACTGGTGGGGTTCCTGTGCTTTGATATTGGTTTCCACCGCCTGCAATAATCCCACAGTTAAACCTTCCAAATATTATTTTACTCCACTCCTCAGATTACCAATGCTGGAGGGTCTTCTAGTTTCTTGAGTGGATGTGGGTGTCCTCGTAGTCTGAGTGTTGGGGGTCCTACCTCCGTTGGAAGGCACTCGAGTTCCTGCATTTGTTGACGGTCTGTTCTGCTGTTGATTTCCAGCCCCACTTGGTTCCCTGTTTCCAAGACCTTGATTTCCACTTCCAAAGGAGGTTGTGTCTTTAGAACCGGCAGGACGAGGGGATGGGTAAATGCCTATGCTACTTCCTTCCACTTCTTGGAGATTAGGTTCATAGGCTTCAGTGGCTTGTTGCGCTGGAGGAGGTGGGGTTGGTCGTCTGTAAGGATTGTTGGGCTGCACTGTTGGCACTCTGGCGGGAGATTTGGATCCTTGACTTGGGAAATTGTACGATCCAGTTCCTCGTGGAGGCTGTCCACTTCCTACGTTACTTCCTGCAGGTCGATTTCCAGAGTATTGCCCGCTGTTGTGTCCAGGTCGTTTAGATTCTCCAGATCCAACAGGTTTTGATGCAGGAGACGCTGTTCCCAATTCCTCTTCTCCAGAACTGTTTTCTCCTCCATAATTGGGCCTTCCAGTTTCCCTACTTCCTCCGATCTCTCCAGAACCATAAGCTCCGTTTGGCGAAGAAGTAGCGGGTCTTCCAGAGTTGAATGGCGGACGAATGCCTTCAGGAGTGTTGAGAAACTGTTCCTGCGAGTTCACAAAAGGTCTGCTGGCTGA
>JAQGAC010002540.1:0-10100 GCA_034696585.1 Isotomurus maculatus
GACCTCCGGACAGAGTAGATGTGCCTTCCTACTCCTGGCTAATTATTATTAATTCCATTATTCTATTCTTTATGATGTGCGTATTTAATTGCTAATAAATACCGTAGTAAACCAAACATCGTAACAGTCAGCTATCCTCCTAAACTCATTGTTCATTTCAGGAGGAGAGTGGAGCTGAGGACCTGGGAGTGAAAGTGATGGACTGGGTCACACGGGGTCTCCGATGGAATGACTCCCTCACTCTTGATTCCCTCCGTGGACTCCCCTGCCTCCTCCATTACTGGGACAACATTCACCCCACTCACCTCACCAACTTCCTCCAGCAGAACAAGCACACACTTCTGCAAAATTCTGATGAACTGATGGCTGTCCTACGCCCGCTCGTCATCCTCTCCTCCCTCTGTTCCCATGAAAACGAATATTCCTCTTTGTTCCCCATCCTCACCGCCTTCCTCCGCGAGAAACTCCACCAAATTCGTTCAGAGTGGACGCCTCTTTGTAAACTATTTCTTGGAGCCACACAGGAGCAGATAAGAGCGGCGTCTCCTCGACCTCTGAACCTCGTCTCTGATTTGTCAGTGGGAGGAGTCGCGCTCAACATTTTCACAGCCCAGAAACAACCGACAACACCAACAAATATGCACGTGGAGACGTGGGGAATTATCATGCGTGACGTGATTCAGTTTATGCCATGCTGTGACATCCCCGCCAGCCTCCAGCAAATCTGTCGACAAAAGGACGAGGACACCAAGTTGGAGATGCTGCTGAAGGAGGTCCTCACGAGTTATAACGTCCTCAGGGGGTGGAGTAAGAGGTTCCATCCGGAGATTCGGAAGGAATACGTCAACCCGTGTGCGGTAAGAAACCTTCTCTCCTTCTACTTCTCCGTCTTCGGACTCAACTGCGACTGGATGAGAATGCGCGATGGAGAAGAGGTGCAGGCTGATAAATGGATTCTTGTGGAGAGTTTCCCCGTGGAAATCTCAAACGCCCTCCGAGGAAACCCCCACTGGACCCACCTCCTCCCCCAATATCAACAAATGCTGAGGGAATATCTTTTAGTTGAGAGGGTCACATGTGTTACTGATATTGCGATGCAATTCTGCTACGAGACAGAGGGGGATTGGGAGGCGCTCTTCACTCTCATTAACGGAGAAACCCTCCTCCCTCAGGTGCCAAAGATATACACTACATTTTCCCCCTCTTTTGTTGTCGTCGCCCCCCTTATTCGCACCCTCCTCAAACTGTTCGGGGTGGAGTGGACCAAATCAAAACTCACAGCAGAAGCATGGGACGATATCCCTTCGAATGTAGAATATAGGAATAGACATGGTGATAAGATTGTGTGGCCTGTCTCAACTATTTGTTCGTTTGGCTCGCTGCTACAATCTGCAATTGAACTTGGTGAACTGGAGGAGGTGAAGAAGCGCGCGTGGCCTGGACTCCTTTCCTGGAGGAACGGAGAGGGAAAGACGGCGCTCCAGTTGGCCACGGAGAAATACGACGAACGTCACCCAATCAGAATTCACCTCGACAGCCTCAACTTGAGGGACAGGAAGTGAACTTTTAAGGCTCCTTGGTAATATTTCTAGCTATGGATTTTTCGAAATTTTATGAACTTAAACTGTCTGTAGCTCAAAGATTAAGTGAAAAAAATGTACCAAAAGGTGCACTTGGCTATAGGAAAAATATTTCTGGTCGCACTTAGACTCGCAATACCTTGCTGCCAACAATAGTAACTCGGCTTCAGGCGATATTAAAAAGATTGATTTTTAGCAGTAGAACAGCATTAGCTCCTGACACAAGAGAGCTAGCAGGTTCAGGTTGGACTTAAAAAGTTCGGAAAAGTGTAACGCATTGAGTGTAGTCTGGTTGCAGTTGATCACAACGAGTGTTCATATTAATATTCCTATATGTTTGTGCAAATCTAAGACACCTTACACTTCCGCAAGGTGTTTAAGACGTACCAAATGAAGTATTACACTTGAGACCGACTAGTCGCCGTTAATGATCCATTTTTCTATATTACAAAATTGATTTCATCAATTTATCTTCATCCTGTCAGACGTGAATAGTGTTCTAAGATTAAAAATTGACCATAGTCATAGCAAAGAGTCTCAACAAAAAAATTCCAATTATATGGAACAGTGATGATTTTTATAATAAAGTCATAATCCCCCCCTATGGTACACTGATTGCAATTCTTTGAGAGCTATTCTGTACTAAAACGAAAGTCGAATCGTCCTCTGATGATATGAATATCGCTAAAATTTCATTAGTTCTTAGCAGAAGAAATTGGAATATTCGATTTCCATATCTAATTGGCCTCGCAGAATACTTTTGTCGCACCTAGTGGTTTTTTTACACTAAAATTTCAAATAATTGATATAGTAACTACTCAACCAATTAAATCGAAATTCATAGCTTGCAACACTACCATAGAGCCTTAAGTATAAAACTCAGGCCCCAAGGTCTTCCACCAAATCTCTGTCGTGCGGGGAAGGACTCGTTGGCTGATTTATTTTCCTCAACGACGTAAGAACCACTGGACCATTTCTCCCAGTCTGTGAATTTCCAGGGCTGAGGGTTTCCTCTTTCCCACGTTGACCGTAACGACGAGTTACTTATATATTTACAAGTCAAGTAAGTAAATTGTGTTGGCTTATAATACGTAGAAAACAAGATTGTACAAAAATGGACACGTGCTTTCTGTGTGAAATGTCACCTGGAAGATGGTTAAAAGAGCAACCTCCTCCATGACCGGTCAGCACAGAACGAAAATAGTTTTTACATTCCATCTGATTTCAGATTCCAAACACAAAATCAAAACATATCTTCGCACTTCAAGGACACCTGAAAAGCATTAAGTGTTTAGTACAATAAATTATGCTCTCCGTAGCTCTTCAAAGGTTGTTTAAGACGGATATTAATAATGCATCCATGGGTATTGATTCTGGAATACCTTACGCATATACTGAGCCAATTTGTTCCGTAATTTTTCACCACTGTCAGTAATATTCAAATAATCATTGTAAGGTATCTGCCTGAATGAATGTCCCAAGCCCAACGATTGAGCTGCTGAAGATATTGGTAATTGCTAATGTGGAGCTGCATATGTGGTCCATGTAATAAGCTAGAGCTGCTGCTTCACTAGTTGTCCAAAGTATTCCGTCAGTGTCATTGTATCCAGTCCCTTCATGTTCAGCGTCAGAGGTGTCCCAAAACAAGCTTTAATTCCATACGTGACATTTTCATTATAAATATATATTTCCCTGTTCTTTGCCAACTTTATCATACTCTATCTCACCTGTGTACGTTTTGTACCGTAGATGGCTTGAAACTATTTAACGAAGAAACTGTCACAGTAGGAAAGGGAATGTCTTCGATTGAAATTTCTTTCGATTTGAATCCAAATAAAATTGGAGAATTTTGATGAAAATGATAGGTATTAATGCTAAACTTCATTCCTCCACCGAACAAAATAATAAATGTTGTCAGCCAGAATATTCTGCAAGTAATTTAATATTTAATATCAATTTTGACAATTTGATTCGATTCTTTCAGCTGGCTGCAGGATGAACGCTAAGCCGAGCTCAATAATTGTCGTTATCTTCATAGTCTTGCATAAGTCAGTTCTACAAGATGTTCAAGAGACTAGTTCACTAGCTTGTTTCTGCCCTGAAAAATTTCGGAGACCAGAACTAACTTTTTCGCGTTTTTGTGGGAAAGAACTTCAAGGACCAGACTGTAACTTGGACTCTGTGTATGAATGCAAGCTTGGAGACCATTTCGCAACATACCACACTGGGGATGATTGCAGTGAATACAAGAACCCTAGATATTTCTGCGCACCAACCCTCATCAGGACTTGTCTTCAACGAGGAAATAGAACTGTAACCAAATTGAATCGGAACCACCTCATATGTCTCGGAGCTCATCTTTGCCTAGGTCCAGAAGAAGCAGATAAGAATATGATTGCAATGTATGGAAAGACCTCACTACGTGAATAAGATTTAATTGAATTTGTCCAATAGAACTTGACATTTGCATAGTAGATAACTCGGATTTTTTAAAGCTTGGGCCTGTGTACTGTGTTGTAAACTATTATATGGACTGTAGCAACAGTTACAAGCAGATATTCAAAATCAAATAATTGACGGATACCTGTACCGAATGCCCCGGTTGGTTGGTTGGATGGTTCGAAGTTTTTCATTTGCAGTTGTCAGTACTGGAGTCAGCTCAATGAACACTTCCCTTTTGGGAGAAATGACCACGTTCAGCTTAGCGACATCAAAATCCGTCCCAGCGACGCTGATTAATATTATTACTGCTAAGCCCTGATGGCTGGGTGGTGAAGACTACTGACTGGAGATATCTCACGTCGAAGGTTAGTAGTTTGATCCCCCAGCCAGGGAAACCTTGTCAAGTCCTTCCTGTCTCGGTGATACCTCTGCAAAGAGGCAGTACGGGGAAGGTGCCTGCTGGGCGATTTAACTATCGCCTTATAATAATTAGCATACACATGTTTCGGGTGGTATGCTACAGTAGGTCCTAGTGTAGCTCTCTTTCAGAGGTACACTGGATGAGGTTAGCCCCGTCTCCTGGTAGCGGAATGAATTGCTTAAGCAATTATCTACCATCTGAGAGGTTAATAAACTATGCTAGGCCTATGCTATGCCTATGCTATGCCTATTGTGATCTACAGACATTCATTTTCTTCATCAGTCTCATAAAATGTTGAATTCTGATTTATAAATACCCTTGAGCAAGAGCTATCAAACCGAGAACAATCACCATTCTCCTCCATTTTTAGTTTAAAACTCAGACCCCAAGGTCTTCCCCCAAACCACTGTCGTGCGGGGAAGGATTCGTTGGCTAATTTATTTTCCTCCACGATGCAAGAACCACTGGACCATTTCTCCAAGTCTCAAAATTTCCAGGGCTGACGGTTTCCTCTTTCCCACGTTGACCGCAGCAACGAATTACTTCAGATATTTGCAAGTCAAGTAAGTAAAATGTATTACAGACAAAAAACAAAATCGTATATAAACGGAGACGTACTTTCTGTGTAATATGTTTACTGAAAGATGGTTAAAAGAGCAATCTCCTCCATGGCTGGTCAGCACAGAACGAAAATTGTTTTTGCACTCCGCATCTTTCTGCAGATTCCAAACACAAAACCGAAACATATCTTCACATTTCAGAAATATCTGAAAAGTATTATTAATTATTAGATTGTTTACTGACATTATGTTTTATGCAGCCAACCAATAATTATTGTTTAAGACTGAATTCAACTAAGCATTGGGAATTGATTCTTGATTCGTACCTTACGCATATACTGAGCCAGTTTTTCTCTTAAAGTTTCACCATTTTCAGTTATATCCAAATACAAATCGTACGGAATTTGGCTAAAGGGAACAAGGTAAGGAAGTGAACTATTAAAGATTTTGGTAATTGCTGATGTAGAGCTGCATATGTGGTCCATGTAGTAAGCTAGAGCTGCAGCTTCTTTAGTGGTCCAAGGTATTCCGTCAGTATTAATTGTATCCTGTCCCTTCATGTTCATTGTCAGTAGTGTCCCAAATAATTCTTCTCTGTTCAAGTTTCCCATGCTCCATCTCACCTATTAACCTTCTGTACGGTAGATGGCTTGAAACTGTTTAACGAAGAAACTGTCACAGTAGGAAAGGGAATGTCTTCGATTGGAATTTCCTTCGTTTTGAATCCAAATAAAATTGGAGAATTTTGGTGGAAATGATAGGTATCAATGCTAAACTTCATTCCTCTACCGAACAGTAGAATAAATGTCGTCAGCCAGAAAATTCTGTAAGTAATTCAATTTCAATTTTAATTTAAAATTTGATTCGATACTTTCAGGTAGCTGCAAAATGAAGATAAACGCAAAACCGAAATCAATAATTGCCTTCATCCTCATATTTTTGCATGAGTCATTTCTGCAACAAGTGGAAGATACAAACGCAACAGATTGTTTCTGCCCTGAAAAATTTCGGAGACCAGAACTAACTTCTTCGTATTTTTGTGGTAAAGAACTTCAAGGACAAGGCTGTAACCTGGAGTCCGTCTATAAATGCAAGCTTGGAGACCAGTTCGCAACATATGACACTGAGGATGATTGCAATGCATATAACCCTAAACGTTTCTGTACACCATACCTCACTAGGATTTGTCTTCAACGAGGAAATAGAACTATAACCAAATTGAATCGGAACCACCTTACATGCCTTGGGGCTTACCGTTGTGTAACTGCAGAAGGAGCAGACAAGGACATGATTGAAATGTATGGAAAGACCTCACTACGTCAATAAAATTACTTTATGAAGTAAAATTTGGCACGCAAAATGCCGCATTTGCATATATGCTGGAAAATACTTGGATTTTTAAAAGCGTGGTTCTGTGTAGTAAACTTAATATTTTCTATTATTATATGGACGGTAATTATACTAACAGACATTTAAAACGAGTTTAATCACGAATACCTGTACAGAATGCCCCGGTTTGGCTTCACAGCTTCCTTTAGTCCTGCTATTTTACTTTCATTGATCCATTGAACGAAGGGGTGGTTCTTGCGAGGGTTCCAAGCGTCCCACTTTTCTTTTTTCCTCATTAACGTCTTCCATCCATCACACACACAATTCCCCGTGTCTTTCGAGGTGATCAAACACTTGCTCACAATTCCACACACGCAACGTCTCACTGCCTTAATTCGGGTCGTTCTGGATTCAGCTGCTTGTGCGTCATCTCCTTCCATTTGGATTCGTATGAAAGGATGCTGGTTATGCAGAGGATTCAAGGATCTCTCGTCGTTTCTTAACTTTAATAGCATCTTCATCCAAGCCACTCGTAGGCTTGTCTCTATTCATCTTGATGGTCCTCGCTACATCTGCAGAAGTTGATGTATTTGATGGGCCTGGAACAGCTTCATCTCGTTCTCCTCCCTGATTCTCGTTCGGCTTGGAAGGACTTCTCTTGGATGGTGGAATGTCAGTTCCATCTTCCCCAGCGTCGGTTCTTTTTTTGATTACTTGAGATGAAGCAACAACGCTTCTTGCAGCCACCCAGTGGGAAGAAGTCGAAGGCACTGGTAGTTCCAAAAGTATAGGTCCTGGACCAATATCACTGTTTGTCTTAGGAGTTGGAAGATTAGACAATGTCGGCGTTTCATTAGTTGGATGGACTCGACTTTCATACTTTCGACTGCGATTTCCTCTTCCACTCGCTTCTGGTTCCTTGCGTCGGATGAACTTAAATACAAGATTATTGGGTTTCTTCATTATAGGTATCAGCAGCACAAACTGTCACAGACCTTCTATTCTGTTTCCTGTAACCACCTCCAAGCTTCCTGTAATTGCAATCGGTGAATTTCCTGTCAATGGAGATTTCTAGTATTCCAAGACTTTCCTATAAATGCAAATGTGCAACTGAGCATACAAGAACCTTATGCTCCTTATCTATGCAACCACTTGTAGTTCAACGATTAACTTCAAGCAATTAAGACGTTGAATCATCTGAAAAGGTTGCATGAAATAGCAATATCACTTTTTGTTAGTTCTGTATGAATTAGAAATTAATCGAAGCATTATTCTTCGTGTAAGCAAAGTTGGTAACACTCGTGATTGACATTCCCTTCTGCCAAGATCCAAGATATGTGTACATGTTGTTTGCTCCAGAAAAACTTTGTTCATACTATTCAGACACCTTGAACTTTTTATTGATTAGAACCCTGACCTAAACTTGTTTTTACTTGAAGTATTATTGGACCTAAATTAACTAGCCAAAGACCTTTTGTGAATGTTGTCCATTGTACAATGACTTGATAACTCATTCATTAAATAAATCTGCGAGAACTACTAACAAGTAACTGCTGCAGTATTGGAAACAAATCGAATCTCTGAAGTGGGCATCATTGCGAGAGGCACTTGAGAAGAGCTTTGACTGAAATCCAAATCATTCAGAATTGAATGGCCATTTGTCGTGTTGCGTTATACTCTCCACTGCACTAATACTGGCGAGTATGCGAGGGGAAGATACGATAGCGTTACTTTGTTTTCTTGGAGATAGGTTGAAAGAATGACATGATATTTTTGGAATTTTAAAGTTGAGCGAGGAAAATGAGAAATTGTAGAAGGTAACTTTATTATAACTTTAAATATTTACTCTGAAAGCTACGCTTACAATAGGATTGACTAGATCACAGGTTAACAATTACATCATGATGTATCACAGGGCACAGGAGATCATTTGGGTATTCAGGTGCAGTATTTAACATTAGTGACTGCTATCACATGCGAAATTAGTAAGTACGAGCTAAGAATACTTCATAATTTACTTGGGGCGCAACATTTGGTAACTGCTGCTCATCCTCCACTTCAATCACATTGACTAATCTCATGGGAGGAGCAGGAGCGTTATGAACAGTCAAGCGCCGTCGAATTCTAAAGCAAATTATCAAGCAGCTCCTCCATTTCTTAAGGCCGTGAAGTATGAAGACAATTATCAACTTAAGTAGTGACCAAAGTGTCGGATAGAAGACGTAGAGCGAGGCTATAGTTCGTGTAGTTCCGACGACAGTTACGACGTTCGTGGTCTCAAATATTGATCCTATTTGACCTGTTATAAAAACCCGAAATGAAGATCACTTGCTTCCTCTTCACCTCTTCAAGCTACATTAAAATGCTTTTTACTTACTAAATAGTTCGTATTTACTGTGTCTCAATATTCTTTCTTTTGCAACGACGGATGAAGGACCATAGAACGTGTGAACGATAGACGAGCTATCCTTCGAGCTAAAAAATATTTTAAAATCCGAAATACGTTTTTCCCCACTTAACATATTGCCATCCTGAGTTTAGATACTAACCTCTTGAAAGGCGTATTATGCTGGAAGTTTTTTGACAATGGAACGAAAGTTACTTCCTTCTTTAAAGTCATTTGATTGCAGCTTGGAAGGCAGGCTTTACACCTGTGGTTCGCCTCATCTCCATAAAGCTTGGCTACATTATTCAGACTCGATTTATTTAACACAGTGCATATTATAAAAAATTATGTCTCTAAAATAGTTTAAAATACCTTCCATATCTTTGGCACATTAAACAGCTCTCTTAGTGCATAGTAGTTGTCCTGCAGAATCTGCAGAGATAGATAAAAATAGGTTTTATGCTAAGTTACTTCACTACCATAGACCGCTATGAAGTTTTCTTACTAGGAAACGCGAGAAGGGTGCATTTGCATTCTGAAAGTGTGAAATTAGCAAGACACTCCAGGTGACAATTTTCTTGCGTATATTTATTGTAAAATGCCAATGGTTTTTCATCCGGGAAGTAGCACCCTCTCCGTTCCTGAAAACATAGACAGATAAAAAAAATTGTTTATAAATAATTAAAAAAGTGATCAAGAAAGGAGTTTTTGATGAAATAACCGGAGTGATGGTTCGAAGTTCCTCATCTGCAGTTGTCAGTTCTGGAGTCAGCTCACTGAACACTTCACGATTGGGAGGAACTGCCACGTTCAGCTTAGCCACATCAAAGTCAGTCCCAGGGATGCTGATCTACAGACATTAATTTTCTTCATCAGTCATAAAAAAGTTGCATTGTGGTTTGTAAATACCCTTGATCCAGAGCTATCAAAGTGAGGACAATCGCCATTCTCCTCCATCCTTTACTATAAAATTTCAATGATCGGACTTTGGCCCGCTTCTTCTTCTGAACCACGCATCTCACACTCGCCCGGAATGTCTCTAATTAAACCTAATTTTTGCGAGTTTTTAATGCGAGGTTTTCAGGACCCTACAACATTTCCTTCAGGGTCAAAACAGGACCTTAAGCCATTTATCATACCTAACCACGTGAAATTCGCCTGCCATACCCTCCCATTAATTCCAGTCTCTCGCATCTCTCTCGCACTCCCATACCTGCCCCATGTTCCACTGTTCAAGTATCTCGCATTGCAATACGTGCATGCAAGCTAAACCCGCGCTCTATTATAATAACCCGCGTTATAAACAAAAATTTAGTACAATTCACGCTATATACTACTCTGTGCTATATACATGTACCAACCCACGCTGTATATTAAATTTA
>JAQGAC010002541.1:0-10096 GCA_034696585.1 Isotomurus maculatus
GCAAATCGGCAGAACAAAACTAAACCAAACTCGTTTAGGATAAACAAACAACTTAATAATATTTTTCCGTACCCTTTTATCCCATTCTCTTGTGAAATTCTACAATTTTCTTCTCCATTTCACTTCCTTAGACTGTTGAGACCCTCGTTATCATTTAAAGCTCTACCGACCATGAAAGGCTGTTTCGCAACTCCCAAGCTGAGAGGTTTTAAAGAAAGAGCTACGGTCAAGTTGTATTCTTTTGTGAACAAAATGGAGTTTGACTGCTCGAAGGGATGCTGATTAACTTCCCATGAATTGAGTCAAACTGTTGAGACCGATCCGATGAATGAAAGCAGCTAAGGAGAAGTACTAAAAACGAAGTAGACGTAACCTTTATGTTCCTTGTTTTCTCTTGTGATATATTTATTGTGAAAGACAAGAACAACTTTCTTTTCTCAAACCGAAAGAAATAAAATATCCATCATGCTTAGCTCCGTGCTAAGACGGGATACTTGGACAAAACACCAAACAACCGCAGCAATCTTGGAGTTTCAGGACACATATTTCATAGCTAGCAAGACCCAGCTTGCCAATCCCTATCCCGATGACTAAATGTTCCATCTGGTCAATTTCTTTTTCGCAGTGGTCGAGCTTCGAGAAGCTCATTTGTAAAAGACCTATGCTTCGCTGAGCACACACGTTTACCTACTTGAGGTTTCCAATCTTATTTTCTTTCCAAGAACACATACGAACCAAAGTAGACTTTTTTTCCAGGAAGAGAGGCTTTTCCATCTACTAGACATTTTAATTTTAAGTAAATCCTGTGTCCAAGTTTCCACATCACAGTCACGAACTCCTCGTCCATGACAAAATTATGGAGAGGAAGCTTACAGATGAACAGCGATGCATGAAACACTCTTGCGCAATGTATGGTTCTTGACGCCAGGACGAATGATCTGATTTTCCATTCCTACCTATAAAGATAAGAACCTGTGCAAGATGTGGAAGACAAACGGTATCCTAATTACTAACATCTGAATCCAAGTTGTTTGTAATCATAGTGAAGCCCAAGATACAACATATAGAGCATCTGTGAAAGTTCAGCAGACCTCAAATGAGCTCCATTAACAGGGTAATCAGACATTCTAGGCTTACAAAACTCGTCTGGAGCAAAACTAGAGGAGAAAGACATAAGGGAGTGTAGCAAATATGTGTGGTCCCTTGAAACCTAAGTTACGATTTTGGTTTGCAATGCCAACGACCACTTGTCCTCCTTATCCTGATGCCTGAGCTGAATATTGTACACTGCCACATCTTCGTACACTATAAAAGCATCTCAAAGCGCGTGTAAGAATTATCTGCATGCTTTGTTTTCTAAAACTTCGAATGGCAAAGGGCCAAGAAATAGTCTTCGTAAATACACCAGAAAGCCATAAAACTCCAAAGATTCAACTCCTACAACTGCGTTGCCTCTCTTCACGATGGATCGCTAACTTCCTTTCTCCTTCCTGCATGTTAATTCCCGAGACATCGTATTTTTGATTTCACATTGAACAGAAAGTTCCATGTACTGTGTGACAATACAATTTAACGTTATTCACGACAGCAACTTTCTCCGTTGTCCTTACGCTACGCAGTGTTTATTCTAAAACATTCTGCATAATCTTTAATTAAGAAATAAGTGGAACAAAATTGATTATTATCTCGTGTGACACGTTTAAACAGCTTTATGCAGTCACTTGTGTACGCCCACAAGTGTTGAAAAGTCGCTGGAGAAAGTGGAAAAAAATGTTTCATGGCCACAGAAAGGCCCATTTCCATTTCAATTTTCTCAACACAAGGCAGATTGTAAAAGCAAATAGACCACATGGCACAGCACTTTTCCCGTCATTCAAAGACAAAAACAATAGTGTCAAGAGAAAGCATTCATCTCCATGAGCCATGCAGAACCGAAGATTCATAGCCCTAAATCCTTTCCTCAATTCTCCTACACGAAGCAGCACACAATGCGAGCAACACAGTTTTCAACTTCTCAAATTGACAAAAGCTTTTTCATGTAAACTACATTCGGATCGGGAAGTACATGGAGACAGTTTACAAAAAAGCTATTCACTCCCAAGATATAAATCATCTCATAATAGACCCATGTAGCCTCGCACTACTTAATCTTCTGACTCCAATGACTCCACATAATATTCTTTCCAAATTAAAACCAACTGCCAATTAAACTTCTGGACTCTCTTACGCTCTGAAATTAGCTAATGCTTTCGTCCTTTTTTCCTTTTTTCAGATAATCGAGACGCCACGGGTTCTCCCAAAAGAAGAAAGTTTACAGACGAAAAAGCACAGAGGCTCAACTCTCTGCGAGTCTTTCAACACTTCTCAATCTACAGTTTCTCCTCATTCCAAGACCCGTGGGTCCCATACAGCGTCTAATTATTATTGATTGTCCTTTCTGGCTTAACTTCACTATCCACTTAAGTACCTCATCTTTCTCTTGCCCGACCATCAGACCTTTCTTCACCTCATTTCACATTTCAGACTTGGACTTAAGAACGGAAATAGCTTCACGATATCACTATTAATTTTCAGCTTCCTCTGACACGCAAAATTACACGTTGGTGCTGTCGACAATCAAACGCGATAAGTTTAGAACAAGAAGTAGATTTACTACCTCACTCTACCCTTACTATCTTTTACATTGATGAGAGATAGATAGACTGCATAAATAACCTTCTACAATATGCTCAGCGCTGCTGGTTCCCGAGGTGGTGGGCCTTTAGCCGGAGGAGTAGACCGAAATGTTACCACAAATTCAACGAGGGCTTTTGAATGCTACCAAGGAGGGGAAAGACACGGTGCTATGCTCATTAGCCTGGCAAGTGCTGGAGTAATTGCCAACCTTTCCCTGGCTGGTCTAGTCATTGCTCGGAGGTCTCTAAGAAGGTTTGGCTTAAATGATTTTGCATCTTTTACATCCTTTTCCTTGTGGAACAGCTCCCGTTCTTGTTGTAATTATGCATGAGCCAAATTCCACCCAGAGAGAGAAAGAGTAATAAATCTTTGGTAATCCTAGTGAAGACTAACTTTATGATCCGTGTAGCAATCACTAGTAATATCACTACTTAAGAAATTAAAGTCAGAAACAAAACATGATGATATAGCTAACTTAGGAAATTAATGAAGGGCTAAAAGAAACATGAGATTAATTTGTGTCAAATAAAGAGCTATTAATTTCCTCTAATACGTTCTCCCTGGCTGCTTTCTCAGATGGTCATCGGGATTACTGCTGCACGGGACAATCGTTGATGGTGTTCGGGCAGCTCTTCTTCTTCCTTTAGGATTTAGTGTTATGAGGTGTCAACCAATTACTCGATGCTCTCTAGTCGATACAGCCTTTTTACTTCTTGCAACTGTCACATCCCTGAATCTTCTCACAGCGTCTTTAAGTGATGCACCTCTTTTACCACCACCAGTGCTTGTTCCAAGTCTCCTTCAATCCGCAGGGTATGCACCAAGCTCACAGAACCACTATGCCTCGCCTCTCTATCCGAAGGGCGAACTACCTTCGTACAATTCAGTAAGTAATTAAATATACTTCCACTTTCTCCCACAAGGGACATTATTTCCAAAATAAAAGACCAAATGGGATTACCACGTCTATTCTCTCACATTATGGGATACCGTTCATCCGAGAGTGATTGCGCATCTATTTGCACATTAAATTCAAGTGTGCCTTTTATCACATACTGAAATCACATGTCGTAAAATAGGTACACAAGCTTACTCCGGAAAACGCTTCCACTCACGTCCGATCTTCTAGCAAAATCAGTTAGAATGAAATGAAATCTTTATGTAGTACCATATTAATTTATACTGTCCTGAGATACATTACAACTTACATCAAACATATCCCCTATAGTTCCAAGTTCCAACTAATAAAATACACATGTATGTATGTGAATGTGGGAAAGCTGTCAATCGCGACGTGTGTAAAGTTTTTACTCGTAAAATTTTATATCAACTGTCACAGGAAGTGATAGGCCACAAGGTTTAATAGCAATAGTAATAATACAGCCAGGGTGAATGTGATGGAAGCAGTTACTTTACAATTATTAGTGTCTGTGGAGTCAATAAAACTTCAACCCGTTTGGTTTTAGCCAAGGGAAAATGTTTAGCAGGAACTGCCATACTGCCATCCTTTAAAACGAGGCTAATTTAATTAATTCGGATTCCAATGACATTTACGAGTTTTATCCTTTAGTAAATTCCCACAAATCTGTCAGTCCAAGAGCAATTTAGTTCTTTCATAAGGGTTGTTCTGTGATCACGATTTCATTCCATTAATTTATTTACGCAAATAACAATGAGTAATTGAAGAATCCTGGTACAAATTACGAACTGCTGCGCCCTGAAATTATTCCTTTCGTATATGTGGGCTGCCTGAATTCGATACAGTCTACCATTGACGATGTAATCTTCGTGCCTCGTCCTCGTCCTCGTCTGCTGTCAGAGGACCGACTGCGTTCTGAAAATAAACGCCCATACATAACATACATGTAATTAAAATCTCGTGGGAAATGGGTAAAATAAACCTATTGCACCACAAGTTCGTAGCCATATGCGGTTTAGAATTGTAGACATTCCAGTGGGCATATATTACCCTGAAGTACAATAGCCGCACCAAAGAATCTCTGAAACGAAAGCACGCTTGTAGGTTTCAACTTTCACGGCACTCAAAGTCTCAAAGACTCGCCCAGGCTCGTTTCTCAGCATCCATTCCACTTTCAATATATTTAGCAGAGAACATGAAAGGACAACAATTATCTTCAGAATTTCCTTGTTATAAGAGAAAAGCGAGAGACCACATGAAGGAAAGTCTATTTGATCAACCGAAGTTATTAAAACACCACTCGTGGCTTGAAGCTGATGATCATTACTCATGCTTAGAATTCCGTTTCCCATTTGCACGAATCTTTCGTCTAAATTACTACTGTGAGTTGATAAATAAACTTTATGCACGAAGGAACTCCATTTGAACTTAAAGATTCTAACCTCACTCGAGAAGTTTTACCACAACATACTTTTGGCTGTAGTTACAAACTGCACAGTTTCATTATTGTTCTCTCAAGGTTTCATTTCCACGCTAAGAACAAGTGAACAAGATTTGTTATTTCCCAAGATGGATGGTACACTGACAGTATTGCAATCACAAAGAGATGATGATACAGAATCCCATAAATAGCCCCAAGAAACTATATAGCCAACCTTATTATAACCTGTCTCCTACGGCACTCTCGAGTATTGTGTCCATTCACGTCATCAAAATATTATTATTGTGAACAGTTTGCTAAAGCAAAGAAGCTTAAAAAGATCCTTTGAAGAAGCTGTAACATTACAGTATAGACTAGGAATGCATCCAACAAATAATAATCTGAAGACTAGGCACACAAGAAAAGGGAAAGTTACGCTCAGCCGCAACTTTCTTATGAGAGAGAACACTTTCACCACGTAGAACACGAACTACCCATCTTCGAAGAAATGAGAAGAGTGATTGATCTGTCTCACAGGACTATTACGAAGAAGATGCGAATCTACTTGCAGAGACGACAGCAATGCCAGATTCCCCACAGTGTGTTTTATTTGGGACATTCATGGTGTGGTTCGCAGGTAAGCTAGAGTCTGCTAGGCAGGCACCATCATTTTCACTTAAAAATAACTCGATCCATGATGCCTCCGAGGTACGTGGACAACTTTCTTTCATAAGCAAGTTGAGACCTCACATGTTTCTTCTTGTCCACACCCTTCCCATCCTTATTTCCTCACCGTTCACTTTCACCCATAGTTTGTTTGAATGCTCTCCCCATACATCCTGCTTGTAGTCACACCAGTTCCGTCCGAATCATTTATATCATTATGGTAATGATAGCGCTGACCATCAATTTGGGACCAACTTTCTTAAGTGGAGCATTGGCAGCCCAAGCGGAAGTAACACCATCAGCACCTTCATGTCCATTAGTACGGGGACCAGCGCGTCATGCTGTGCTGAATGCGCTCTGGGCTGCCGTTAATCTTCTCTGTGTTGCACTCGCTGCAGCTCATCTAAGAAAGCTCAAGAAAGATTTGGGTAAGAATTAACTTCCTGTTATCTCTCACATTTTTTCCACACTAGTGACCTTCTAAGTTCTTATCTGTTGGCTGTGATATTACAAACTCTGCACAAAAGTTTTGGTTTTTATGAAAGTCGAACTCTGGGCAGCATTTGTAGTCTCCTATAAGATGTTTATTGTGATCAAGATCACCCGATTTTCCCGTTACGTCTGTCTATTCCCATCGTAAAAATGCATTCCCTATGTGTGTCTTTCTACCATCAACATCAGATGCAGACTATTCCAGAGTATTCCAGACACAGCATATTCGTCCTGAGTGAGACTTGATAGACACGTCCATGCATGTGGATGTCCATGAATAGAGACAGGGAAGCGATGGGAAACAAAAATCTTAAAAACATCGTCGGAGAAAGTGTACAGTAGTAAGAAACGAATCCAGCTAGAGACAATATTTACTTTTCTGGAAATGGAAATGCAAATGTTTATCTTCTTTTCCAGTCCCTCATTTTTATTCATTTCAAACGATCGTATATATTGTGTGTATGTAAAGAGTTGGAAGACTGACTCTCTTATAAAGAGGCACCAGCCACATCTTTAATGCATTTTGGTAATGGTTTGCTTTAACTTGAGAGACTACACACACAAATACAAGAACGCTTGTAAAAGAGATGAGAATCTACTCAAGCTCAACTTGCGTAGTTTGAGACAACAACAGATGATACTTAATCGGAAACTTTCTCTTTGCTTGATTCTCCATCTCCTTTCCTTTAAAGTAGATGGGAACCTAAAAAACGTATGTATTATAAGTTGGAGTAGAGAATACCTTAAGCATTTCTGTATAAACCTATAGTTTCTAGCTATAGCCTTTCATCGTATCTCTCATCAAGTAAAGAGTAATTACGGGTTCTTTTAAATTCCATCCATTTAGCTCGAGCGAGACTAGGCCTATTGGCAGCAGCTGGAGCTGGATTAGCTGGGTTGGCTGGAATAGCACCAAATCATAATCTCGGAGGAAATTTTTCTCACAATGCAACTCACTGTTCAAATACTGTGACAGTCTCAACTTGCGGGGGACAAACGTCAACACTTCCTACGTCGGTTCATAGGAACTCAGCTGGAACAACTCCAGGAGAGTTGGATGCAATCATTAGACAAGTACAGAAAAACGGCCGATGTCACATCAGAACCTTAAGCACTCTAGCTGCTGTCAATTTAATATGCTGGGTACCACTGTACGTCCTCGCCCTTGTTGCTCCCGTCGGTAAGTAATGACATCGTGGACAAGCTTAATCCTCTGAAAAAGCAAAGCACTTTCCTCCATGGCTTTCTCCATCTTCCTTCGCTTTCTTAATAAAGACGTTATCCCGTGATCATTCCCCCCGTACATTAGTTCCATGTCAGCCATACTTAGCTGAATAATTTCATTAAACCCTACTGAGAATTCCCTACGCAGTAATAGCCTGGCTATATAAGGCTCGCAAGAAATATTAGCTGTTGGAATACATACATCCGGAAATCGATCTCATGTTAAAGATTGATTCACAACAAACAATCCCGTAGCTTTTCTCCATTCCTCATTCTGTGTCACGATTCTGACAACACACAATCAATCGTCCACTACACTTCTACAGTTAACTAACCATGTGCTGCATTGCACCCTGATCCGTTAAGAAGATACAAGTGCCACTATGTGCGAGACTGAGACAATTTCTCCATTTGACCCAGCTGTTTTGTTTCCTTTCTCAGGGCCATCCTAAGACTAACAAAATGCCAGGAAGCATAAAAGCAAACGGAAACCAAGAGAAAAGCTTTCTCTTGAACACTGCAGGACTAATGACAAACACCATACATCCCGTTTCCGCAATCTATAAATCCGAATCTAAACTGGGCAAGAAAGCCTAAATCCCCTGAACGACAGTTGAACAACTCCCTTCCCGTCGCATGTCGATGGGAAGCTGAACTTCTTCACTCAGCCTTCAGAGTTCAGACCAACTAGGGATTCCTAAACTTGACTATAATTCTTTTGTTCTTCTACACATACAGACGTACTTGCAACTTATATAGACAGTCATGTACAATCACGAGACGACGAGACTACATCATCCGTGAAATGAATTTGGCTTTCTCCAACTAATCTTCATAACTTGGTCCTAAGTATATATACGAAAATAACACAATCGTCCCAGAAATAATATGTATGCGATGCATCCAGGAGATACGGGAGAATTAAGTTCAATTTTTAATATTATTGATGGGATGCCAACATATCACTCTTTCCGATCTCACACTCGTTCGGTATTTCTCCTACAATCTACGAATCTAGGGAAATAACTACCTACTTCAAAAGAGATTTCATCTTCCTCTTCTCCATCCTCCCATTTCCTGCACGCAACCGAATTGTTACACACTCAGCCAACAGCATCAGCAAGACAGTTTTCATACCCAGGTCGTTGGAAATCGATAATTCTTCCATTATAGGATCATCTGATGATTCTGTAAACTAGTCTCAGTGATTTTGTTTTGCATTGTTTTGTACGAATTCGCTTAGCCTCTCAATTCAATTTATGCACGCATGGAACTCCACGAAATCCACAGTAAATTTACCAGACGTGGTGTATAATCTCTTGCAGGTACAGGTGCTTGGGTAGACCCGGCCCCGTTAGCATATGAGTTCACTCTTTTGGCTGCCTTTGCTCATTCCATCGCTCATCCACTTTCTCTACTCTTACTACATCATCCTTTGAGAGATGGACTTCGACTTTGCTTAATCGAATGGTGTTGCTGCATTTGTCTCTGGCTTGGGATGGATTTTGACATTCCACGCAGTCCTTCCATCCACGGGGGAAGCACCAGTCGTCGTCGCGATCATATTATCCACGAGCTCAGTACAGACAATCATCATCAATCGAGATCTCATTCTTTCTCCAGACCTTCTCTTTCAAGATCGCACTCTCCGCACCACATTACTACTACTTTACATCGAAGTGTGGGTGACCTAGTCCACATACCGGGTTCTGGAAACCTCCAGATGAAACGAACGACATCACTCAAATCCGATAGATTGCTGATGTCTCCCGGATGTGGAAACAATGGGCCTCCATCGCCTTCCATGACTTTAACTGATGACATGCTTCCACCTCCGCCACTTCCACCTGCTAACTCAGCGTTCCGTAAACAGGTAAATTCGCCGGGTTACTTTCTCTCTGACTCCGACTCTAAAAGTCCTGACTCACGACAAAAAAACCTGTCTCGCCTACAAGCAAAGCATTCTAATCATCAGAAATGTGTTTCACGTTCACAAACAAATCCTTACAAATTCTTCACAATGTTTATTTAGACCTGAAACTGAAATAATCATTTCGGATTACCCTTTCCACTTTCCTAAGGACAACAATGCTTTTGTCTTCAGTAACGATTTGCTCTCTATAAAAATGCAAAGCTAGAGTTTACAACTACTCAAGTCCAACACGTCAAAGAGACACACACTGAGAATTTCCTTCCCTGCTGACAATACTCATTGTAAAGTGAAGCATTACAAAGCAAGGCAAAGGAACTCTGACTGACTGCATTGCACCTAGACTGCGTAAACAATAGTCAGAGTTCGGTTGCTCCTCTAAACCTTCTCTTCCATTACGGAAGTCTACACAGTCAACAACATCCCAGAGAAAGCAAAGACAAGATTCTGGGCCAGCAACACTTTATGCTACAAGTTTACACCATCTCACAACATAACGTGGTTCGGGTTCCACCAACACGTAGTCTGTAGAAAGGTTATGAATGAATTCCTTTCGTGGAATTTTACAGCTATCGTCCCTCAAGCACATTTTGTTTTATTGAATGAGACTAAAATTTTCTAGACGTACGACTAAATAGACGTAGCAGGTTGCATTATTAACACTAAAGTACGGCAATATTCAATCAAACTTTTTTATGTCTGTCTAGATTTCTGCGGACGACCTTTCTCCAACTTCCACAGACAATAGATGGTGAATTCAACTAAAAAC
>JAQGAC010002542.1:0-10092 GCA_034696585.1 Isotomurus maculatus
GTAGACACAAGTGATGCTTATCACGGCCATGGAACATTCAGGCGATTCCCGTTTTACCTGAGGCTGAGGTTGTAATTCTCTCAGCAGTTATCCATTGCTGGCATTGCTTCTCCAAAAACGTCCAACTGCAGTTTGCAACGGTTGTCATACTACATTTAAACCCCATGGACACATTTTGTAACACTCCTTCATTGGCTTCGTTATCTACGAATTAGCTTGAAGCAATTATCAAGTGTATTAAAATAAATGTTCACAAGTTTATTGCTAAGGAGTCCTGAAGTGGTACACTAGTGCAAAAAGCCTTTCGGTATTCAATAATATGAAATTAAATATCCAGTAGTCTTAGGTTCAGAATTATAATTATCATTTGGCTATTAAGTCATGGAATGTCTTCGAGTTGTACGGGTACCCCGTACTGTGTAGTATATTATTAATGTTGAGTGCAGCGAGTGGACTCCTTTGTCCCCGTGAAGGTAACATCCCTGTGTTCTCAATACTCTTGTCTCGGTGGTGTCGGAAGTCCATAAAAGGTAGAGCAAACCTTTGCCTCGTTCTGGTCATTTGGCCGCTTGCCCCCAGAGGTCGGAGACCAGCAAAGTCAGCGAGTGACTTTGGCCGACCTGTGACGGGTCGTATCCATTTTATGGTTCTTCGGATTTAGTTAAGGTTAGTTGTGTAAGCAGTATCATTCATAGGCTAGTAAATAGTTCTTCTATTTAACGCAGCCATGACCAACTTCGGGATCTTCACCCACTCTTGCTCCCCGAGTTTTCATTATCATTTTTATGTGAATCGGGTTCATTCTTCATCCGAATTCGGTCTACAGCATTCAAATGAACTATTTAGATAAAAAATACGCAGGATGAATACTCGAATATTTAAATAATAAAAATTCAATGGGCTGCTTATAATTGAATTTAAATACGGTGTTATAAGCTGTATGCTCTGTTACAGAATTATGCACAAACGTCCGGATGTTTCATTCAAAGACTAGCACAATTTCAAAAGGTGTCAATAAGTAAAGTTCCCAACCGGCTACTTTCTTCCCGACGAAACTACTTTTGATCTCCTGTAGTAATGCGTACAAAACTTATATTTAAGGTACGGGTATAAAGTCATGGTACGATTTTGAGTCCAAATGAATCACCTCAAACACGCAATCAAACACATTTGCAGCAAACACACGGATGCTAAATAATAATGTAGGTATAAAGTAGGGGACATTCTACGAATACGATAATTATTAGGCCGTTACTTTACAAAGACAAAGAAGTTCCATACAAAGACCAACGAGATTCCAAAAGCAGTCAATATGGAACTGGCTACATTTATTAAGATGACACGACTTTTCACCAGGGAAGACGTATTAAGTTTACAATCCAATTTATTACAGGAACAACATAAGGATATGTATGAACTCATTTAGCTCTTTTTAACCCAATTCCACTTAAATTCAAAAGTCACCCAGAATATATAAAGTATCCAGTAAGACGCATCGACAGGAGCATGTTTAATTTGGTACTTTTCCAGAAAATTGCAGTCTTGAGATAGGCTGCAAAGGATGATTGAGTATAAGCTCCGAGTCCAGAGGCCCCAGGTCAACCGGATGGATATAAGTGCAGCTAAAACAAGCTATGTGGGATCTTGCGTTATTCCTTCCCAATGCTGTAGAAGGAATATTTAGCTGCAATGAGATAACTTAATGCGTGGAATGGTTTGTTTTTCTCATTTGAGACAGAAATTACAGAGTTCACTAGTTTTCCCCAGGGAAGATGCATTAAGTTTACAATCAACTGCGTCATTTCCAATCAGGGTACGATTTGGAAAATGAAAAGCATTGAAACAATTAAAGAATGCTTGTGCAGTGCTATGCTTTTGTTGAATATTCGCAATCATTTGCAGGTTGCAAAGACAGGGTACGACTTTGCGACCAAACGGTTGAGATAATCTTACGATAAAATGCGTGAAAAGAAAATGTTGTTTCTTAAACGCTATTTCAATTTCTAACATATGCGTCTTACAACGTAAAACTAAGCCAACTATCCGTTCTGCCATTCTTGCAGTGGTAATGGATTATTGAGACGAATTCGCTTTTATGTAAGGCTGAGGTCGTAATTTGGGTCAATAGCTCAACAGCAGGATAATGCAGAAGTTTCAAAAGTTGCTCGGTTGCTATAAGTAGCAGGTTTTGTGCAATCAAAAATGCAAGTTATCAAGTGCCCTATCAACACAGGAATAATCACAGGTATCCTTATTGTTTACAGGTAAATCAACTATTTAGTTTAACCCATTCGATTGTCATGTAAAACTATTGAAATACCCTTACCATTTAAATCTGTGGAAACAAAATGTGGTTTCTCAAAAGCTAGTTCAATTTCAAGCAAATGATTACAAGCGTGAATACGTGAACCCAACAAACTCTTTTCTGCGATTGTTGTGATTGTAATGGAACATCCAGACGAATTCTACACTATGTATTTATGTTTTTGAGGAGAGCCCATTGCAGGCTGCCGCTCAGGTCTGAAGACCCATTGCAGTCACTCCCAAATTAACACGCAGATATATTTGGGTATCACACTTATCTCAATATGGCAATCACCTGCCTGAGATAAGTGTGACGACTTGACCTAGCCTCGTCGCCCAGCACCGCCTGACTCATGAGTAGGGGATAGTAGAGTTTACCCATCTGCATTTTTGGTTAATGTAGCCACTACTGGGACTAGACCACATAGAAAGGTGGCCGAGCATATTCCCGTTCTAGCGTGAGTCCAAGAATTAATCCACTGGACCACGTAGCCGTGGCTAAATTCTACTTTAAGGCTGAGGTCATAATTTCTGCCAGCAGTTTCCCATTTTCCCTTTGGCGAAAATCTGCGATTGCATTTACAATTGTTGATTCACAAACAATATTTTTGTTTTTATGAAACGAAACGGTGACATTCTCATTACAATATTAGTAGCCTTCGTGGATTTTGGTTCAATCCAAAACTATAGTCTTCAAAATCTAAGGATCCGACTTAACCTGTTCGTCTCTGATTGTTACGTAGAGACGTATTTATTTCACAATCAACTGCATTTGATCAAATCAGGGTAAGATTTGGAGAATGACAAATATTGCAACCGTTTAGATACGGACGATCCTGTCTGGGATCCTTTTCATGGTACTGGAACCTTCAGACCATTACGGTCTTACCTGAGGCTAAGGTTGGAATTTTGGGTAGCAATTCCCCATTGAGGCTTGAACTTTGAACACCAAGACACGGTATAATTTCGGGCCAAATTAAATGACCAACGACAAAGCGTGAAAATGTAGCATTTTGCTATCCTATATGTATTTTGACAAGTTTTGGTGCAGGCTTCATTGCCAACAAATGTGCTTGAGTTAATTTGAAAGAATGTGAAAGTGGTTACGCGTTATATGATGTTGAAATGGCTCGTTTACTCTACTGAGCATTAACAAATATTGTTATCAAATGCGAACGCTTTTATCTTTCTTGTAGAATTGCACATAAATAGTGTAATTATAATTTGGACATTAAATCATGGTACGATTTCGAGTCCAAGTGAATTTCTTAAGGTTTTTAGAAACGCTTAAATAATATACAAATTGGCTTAAATCGATCTTTTGCATAAATAATACACACAGTTGACTGTTGTGACCTCCAATTGTTTTTGAACGCTTTTGAGCTTCAAAGGGTTTTGGTTTGGCTCTTTAATATTAGTAATAATGCGCAGGTACCGTACACATTTATTTTGGGCATGAAGTCATGGTGTGACTGAATAAAAAAATCACTTACAGCAAACAAGCGGAAGCTAAATAATTGCGCAGATACAAAGAGGGGGACATTCTACGAATACGCACATTACTTTGCTGTTACTACAACAGCATTCTTCAACTGTAGATTAGCCTGTATCCGGGTAGATTTTCACCTTTCAGGGTAGATTCTGGTTTTCACCTGCAAATGTTTGATAAGCTTCTGTATTAACATTCCCAACATAAGCACAAGCCAAGTATCATTTTTGAGACTTTTTGAGATTTGGAATATTCAGACAATTTTCGTTTTTCGTAAGGCTCTGCTTGTGATTTCATGCAACAGTTGCCCATTGCATTTTGCAACAGTTTCTTATTCTAATGAGACTTAACACTGATTTTTTTCTTACTACATTACTTTAGTAACCAACGTGGATTTCGGATCACTCCAAATTTATAGTCTAGTAGTTCACGGTCTAAAACTGTTTCCAATGAAGCAGTCTGTAACTTAATCAAAATACAAAAGCAAATATTTACCGGTTGAATGCTACAAAAGCTCCAGCTCTCTTTTACTGTATTCAGTTTTGTTTCTTGCATTGCTGAGTTGTAATGAATCAACCCTTAAAAATTATCAAAAACACCTCTGGAAATCTATACGTATATTGTGATAACTATTTAATACGAGTGAAAAAACTTCGTAGGCTTAGTATTTGATATTAAGTATTTAGTTCACAACCAATTTCATTGAATCAAATCAGTTTACGATTTGAAAATGACAAACATTGAATTAATATAAAAATGAGATATATGAGTTTACTAAATCTGTGTGAAAGAAATGCGGTCTCTCAACTGCTACTTTTAATAGTTTTAGTTAGAGCAAATATTTGTAAATGTAAACACAAACAGATTTTCTGGTCTGAGATCCCTGTCATGGAAATGAAACAACAAAAAGGAGTAACTTTTACGTAAGGCTATAATTACCCATTGTGTTCATTGGGTCGGTCAATCTGCGAAAACAATTTCTCGTGCTTCTGACAATAGAACCTTTTCGGTGGCATAAGTTCGATAGATTTGACTTTGTCGACAACACACTTTTAAGGTAGTTACAGTCTCGTGGAATAAGTGTTTAATGTATGATATTTATACTCATATTCGCACACTTAGCTGTGATGTAATTTCAACCACACAAGAATCTATAAAAGTCAAAGCCAAAGTGTATTGTGTTGAAGTTGCGACAATATTATTGGAAATAGTTAGTATTAATGAATATCATTCTGTTTGATGAAGTATTAATGTGTGTTCTGAATAAAATAGAAAAATTCAAAGACTAAGCATTAACTCAATTATTTGTTTCTGTCCAAAAACCATCTGCATTATCGATGGGGGCATGAAGTCTGTCCAAGAATTGACCTCCATAGGTTTTGATGGAAGCAAGGCAGACATACAAGAATGCTCTTCTAAAGGGATGAGAGGCAAGCAAACCACAAGGCGCTTCATACTGCTTAAGGTAAATCTAATTTTATAAAAAGTAACGAGGAACAATTTCATTTCATCTCATTTCACCAAAATTATTCCATCAATTCTTACACACCCGTCAGTGTGCACTAATTATTGTGGATATTTCGGAAAAAAGAGAATCTGTACATTTAAACGGCAAGTCTCATCGGGAGAATCGTAAACTACGTGATTAAGTAAGCATACGCGTACACTCATCCGTTCCCATATTTGAGAAGTAGTGAATGAATCTTTTAAAAAATGCAAGTCTCACCAGGAGACAATAATATACATGGGGACATTTAAATCTCTTAATTAAAATTTTGAACGTGGAAACCAACAGGAACGTTTTGGGTGCAGAATATGACTGTTAGGAGAAGTAAGAGCAGTGTAGAGAAGCTCTTTAGAGCACGGACAGGATTTCTTCATGAGACCAACACTACTACTGTGAAGACTTTTCCTACCCACTTATGATCTCCTCACGCTAAATACCACCAAACTTTTAATCATGAAATGCAACTAATAGAAATTGATCCTTTGTCTAATAGATCAAGGTACAAGTGACAAAAGGTGTGGGGTTGCGATGTTAATGTGTGTGTGTGAGATGGTAACAAAAGTGTTGCGCGTTTTAGGTCGTGGTCAAAAGGTCAATAAAAGGGACACTATTTATTCTTAGTAAAATAAGACACAACAAGAGAAGATGTTGACAGTGGGACCGCTGGAAAGAGACCAGAGTATAGTTGATGAAGTGGGTAACAAGAAACTTTGCATAGACAATGGAAGAGACAGAAATGTAACGGTACTGGGGATTAGTAGACAATAGGTGAACTCTTAGGGGAAAATAATAGGTGCACTTAGGCAAACAATTAGATTACAAAGGGTCATGTAGATTAGATAACGGTAAAGGAACTAAAAATCTTCCTTTACATCCCGAACAAAAGGTATTCTTAAACATTATGCCGTTACCAAAAAGCTGTAGATTTAATTGTCAAAATTAGTGTTTTTTTATATTCTACAGACGGTTTCGTTTCTAGCAGAGAAGGATAAACTATTTCATTGGAAACTGAAAAGAAGAACATTTGCAAGACCACATGGCATAAAAAATCATAAGCTGTATCGATTCGTGTCTTCATCTCCTCTTTGTTTGCGTAGCTCTCTTCTGCTGTTCCATGCAGCATGTGTGCAGCCCGGGTAATACTCGTCAACAACAGGTCTGCACCTGTTGTTGACGAGTATTATCCGGGTCGGGGATCGGACTTCCATCCGTCATTTACAACTACAGTGTGCATATCTTCATAGGTAAGCTCGAAGTGTCAGATTTATCTTTCATGTGATGTACTATCAAAACTAAAATTCATCTCACAGATACATGCGTGATTTATATTTCTTCCTCATTATTGATCTTAGATTCCAACGTAGTTTCGATCGAATTGAAGAAAGAAGTCACTGTCACTACACAAATGTGTCAGGGAGTGGTGGATGGTTCCTTCACGGAAATCGACAATTGACGTTAAAGCGGAACTGCTCACAAACAATCAGTTGGTGCACCTCGTGGCCTGTGTAGATAGGAATTCAATACCAAAATCCACAACAATACCCCAGAGTTTTGTCATATCATGTTCAATGGATCAGTAACATCAGTGTGTCCAAGGTAAGGTCACACCCCGTTTAAAGAAACGTGAGGCAAAACATTATGAGCGTGAGAAATAAGAGTACTCATTATATTTTTCTTTCGACACTGTAGGATCAGAAGGTCTTCTTCAGTTAATCAACGTCCACAAAAATTTGAAAATTATCCAGATTTAAACATTTCTACAAACACCGAGGTAACTGGAATTGAGTTCCTGATCATATTCAAGATCGATGAACGACGACCACTTTGGCACAAAACTTCAATCTGAAAATGGAAGGGCCCTCTTCTTTCGTTTTATGTTTACTGTAAGAATTTGACAGTTGTTGAAAATCATGTTCATGCTATTGATATACTTCGTGGAAGATATTTCAAGAAATAAAATTGTTTATTTTGATTTAGATAATTGCGGAGCTGTAATGTAATCCCTGCAGACCTGAGCTACTGTCCTAAACTGGAGTGCATCCATAATCAACGGACCGAGACAACTCGAGGACGACAGGATTATGGTAAACAAATCAGCGAATTCAATCTTTAGAATGCAGCTGTTAGTAGGCTCCACTAAACCTCACAAAAGAAGACTTTTCACCCTTCTTCGCACAAATGTCGAGTTTTAAGTAGAATCCGACCACAAGATCCATTTTTGGAGCTACCATCCGGTGTAGTTTGGAAGGGTTACATTATTATATGCTTAAATTATTCTTCTGCATTTCATAGCAAAGGTAACAGAAAGAGATTGCACTTGCGGTGTCACACAGGAATGGAAATATTAGTTAAGTTTAATTTCCAAACCTTTATTATTAACCATTATTCGGTTAGTTGAATTAGTTGTGTATCATGTAAAAGATTACTGTGTTAAAGCATACGAGCTTTAATTGTCATGTTTTAATCCTTTATGCTTCCATTCAAAAACTTCTAAAGAGATTCTGATTCAAATTATAAAAAATAATAATACACGTTATTATTATTGCTATAACTAGAAGAAGAAACTCACATGATTACTCTTTATTAATATCAAATTTTTTTGAGGAAACTACTTTTGGTAGAGTAGACATTTATAGAATATAATTGACAGCATTATTCAGATCAGGGTACGATTTGAAGAATGACAAGACACGGTTGACAAGTGTGGTTGATGTTTATCATGCATCTGTACTAATAAACCACAAACTATATTATCGATTTTGATGAACTCTTTCGGATTCGTTAGATATGACAAATACCTAGGCACAGTTTGCATCTAATCCACAATCAACAATCGTGAGCTTCCATAGCAACAAGAATACGATTGAAGATTCATTTTCTTTGTTGGTATGGGGTCGATTGACCTGACAGGCACTTCAATTGAGAAAAGTTGTTGTGACTATTTCTACAGGATTCAAAACATAGCTTACCAAAATTGGCTGTGAATTTGAGGAGATTTCTTAGTGTACTTTGAATGTTTTCCTTGAGGGAGACAAAAAGCCTCCTTTCAGCTTCGTAAGATGTTCATAACTTTGACAAATACTTTAAATCGAACATTTTGATTAACAGGTTTACCCCTCAGAGTTTTTAACTTTTCGCAGTTAATTCAAACTGTCATAAGACATGTAACTCAAAGTTAATCAAATCTTAATTGCAATTTTAGATTTAAAAGTTTGGGGCAATTGACGTATAATAGAGCAGCTTATTCATTTCATTCACATACAATGCCAAAGATAAATGGTTTGTCATTCAAGTAGTCTTTTGTAGTCAGCTGGTAGAAAAAAGGAAAAGAAAATCTATTTAACAGAAAAATCGCATTTTAGGTGAAGTAAAAATCCATGCACTCGCCCATAACATACAATACGTAACACAAAGAAAATTGCTCTGCGTGACGATAGCTGATTTTTTTTGAATTTTGAACTTTCTAATAGTTTTCATTGATGTTAGTTTCCTTTTTCATGGCTATAAACGTTGTTCCTATTTTCAACATCCGTGTGCTTTCTTTCAAGGTAGGCAGATTTCGTATCGTGATGTACTTAAGGCATAAGGTTTATCCAATCGTTATAAACAAAATCGTCTTTCCTGCGTCACTAGACTACCCTGTTGTACTTTAAACTACACTTGGTGGGATAGACGCATTTAGCTTACAATGGACTGAATTGTTCAAATCATGGTTCGATTTGAAGAATGGCAATATTGAAACAATTTAAACACAGATGCGCTACAGTAGTTTCGTCAAATCTGTGGAAACGAAATGTACTTGAATCAAATACTTGTAAACGTACACACAAGCACTATCCTGTCTGGCATTGTTGTGATGGTGATGGAACTCTAAGACGTTTGATTTTTACGTAAGGCGGTTGTTGAATTTTCAACAGAATTTCCCATTGTGTTATCGGTTGTTCGGCTAAAGATACCCGACTGTCTTATTCAACATTTGTGATGCGAAATCACTTTCTCATCTTTCTGACAATAAATCTTTGTCATGCTTAGGTTCGTTTTGTCCCAAAACTTTTTTAAAGGTCCATGTTTTGCAAGCTTTGAAAGATAACTCCTACTATTTTTTCAAACATTGACTTTTACTGTAGTTATTTTTTTTGTTTTTTATCTGTTGTATAGGGTGGTGCTAATTCGATTTAGACTTAGAATTCTCATGACCACAGATTAATTTGAAAATTACTGTTGCGGTAAATTTTTGAAACCAGAAAATTTGTGAAATCTACATTGGTGTGAATGAGAAGAGTGCAGTTGGCGAAGACCGAAGGAAGCAAAACCGTCGTTGCATTAGGTTTCAGCAGTTTTCCCCACACTTACTGTATGCAATTTTAATTTATAAATTCCACTGGAGATCCAATCTATTCCTTTAGTTCTGCTTGAGGTATTTTTAAGGCATAGACATAATACCACTCATTCATAAAAGCGTTAGCACACCTTAATTAGCCCTGAAGACACATAAAATTGGGTATAAGTCTAAAAAAGGGTCTCTTTTGCACTATTTTTCGACTGTGTTGTAATTGCCTGAGACTTGGCTTGGAAGAAAAGTAGGTCCGGTTTAGGAACACTAAGAAGTGCGTAGCTCCAAATACCTGGCTTCTTTTCAATGAATATTCCCAGTCATCCGCAGGTTGTAAAGACAAGGTACGACTTTACAACCAAACTATAGAAATAAACAAGCGTGTGTGCATGCCAAAGAATATAAAATCATACGAAGTCAACAAGCGTCGTTGACAACATAGAAACCTTTTCAGGAAAA
>JAQGAC010002543.1:0-10091 GCA_034696585.1 Isotomurus maculatus
GGATTAAGAATCTCCTGACAGAAGGTAATTTCACGTCAACCACGACAGTCACATCATAAGTAATTCGGAGTGAGTGTCCGATTACCCATAGCCAGTCTAATTGCCGGTGTCGGGTAGCGGGTATTAAGGGATATATGTGCAAATTGGGGTTAATGTTGGTGCTCAAAGTAGACATCGTTCGCACTATCCTTGACCGCTGTCAGCTATAATGACACATCATTAATTTCGCAATTAATGAAGTCAGTGGATACCATTGGTAACCAGTTTCTTCGAACTATCTTTAGATTTGTTTACAAATTTATTCGTTTCGCTTATGGTACGGACCGATCTACCTGGATTGTATTATAGACTGCCCCAGAATCAAAATACATGTGTTCGCAAAAATAAGCTCTAACAAGACGCACGTTTTGCAGAGGAAACAATGCAAAAATTTAGACGCGTCTTGTAAGTTTCATAGAAAATGCAGTTTACAACAGTTTTGTGCATTTACATTTCCGAACAAGGTGACAGTTAACGCGCGGTTGTGGAAAGTTTGGAAACTTTAGAGTTCGGGTGGTTGAATGCTACCCGGGTTGACGAAAGTACAGAAAGACTGGGCTTTGAGCATTGAGCACCTTGAGTTCTGAGTCGTGAACTGAGAAGAAAGCAATTTAGTTGTTTATGAAATACCTAATTTGTTTGGAATGAAGATGAAGTGTATGTGTGTGTGTGAGAGTTAAGATCTCTATTTTGAACGCTCATCTTCCGTGAGACTTTCGCCCTGAGCAGAAGTTGTTCATCACTCAGGTTATGATTGATTTGAGTGTTCACTCCCCTTATTATTGCCTGTCATGATGTTACCGACTATCTCCCAGAACCGTAAATATACTTCTTCCAATCTAATTTCATGCTTCAGCCAGCCGCGTGACTCATTCCTTGTCACGATACCTTAAGTACTTCGAAATGCATCTTTTGAGTCTTGAGTGAAACACTTACTCTTTATCTCCCGTCGTTGAAACAGTTGAGAGGAATGGGATGATGAGTAATAAAAATGGCTCAATGTTCTAAAGCATCTTAATTCTGCTCTCCTTTCCAGACATGGCCACAATTCTTCCCATTGAGTTTAGTGACAAACGGAAACGGAATGAAAGTAGTGACATCACTCGAAACTTGAGACTTCGTTATCCCAAGAATCCAGCCAAGGAGCGAGCAAAGCCGTAAGACAACTTTCCTTGTACTTGAATTACAAATTACAGTGTGGGACTGCGATTTGAATTGAATGTCAATTACTGAATACCTGACCACGGCAAAAAGTACAAAGTATCAAGTACAAAGTATTGGTTGTGGTTCTTCTAATCGTTGGAGGAATGTTATGCATACGAATACTCAATACACCTGAAATTAACGAAGGTCAGGTTGATTATTACAGAGCTTAAAGTTGTCATTGAAGACTTTCAATGCACATTTAATACCCGAGAGGATCCTCCTACCCTTTTGAGTTTCTTGCTGGAATTATCGAAGTGTGAGCGTCTGAATAGAATGAGACTATGAGACTATGAGACGAGGAAGTTATTTATGCTGAGGAAGCCGATCGAGGGACCTTTTTAAGACGCATGAAATGTGATCTTGTCTTTGTTCAGGCGTTGACTGACTCAACGTGTTAGGTGAAGAGACGTTGTTCTCATGAAATAATTCTATTCTGACAAGCTGTTCAAGCACGAGATTGAAGACTACTGCAGGTGTTTTCAATTTACCGATACCGATTGCATCAAAGAAGAATAATGAGACGACGTGTACTTAGAACTGTGAGATGAATGCATGAATACCACACGGCTACCTTCTAATTTTTCGACCGTATAAGGGATGGAATTGAAACTTGAAAGTGATCCATCAGATTGAAGACCAGCCCTGATTTTTTTGCCGCATGAATAAGCACTTTCTTTTCTCATTTTGTTTTAAGGTACTGCGTGGAATTTGAAGTTGTCCGAACAACTCGAGCGTGTAAATCCCTTGAGAGCTTCATCTCCCTCAGAGAAGGTAACGCCTTCATTCGGTCCTCTTCTTGTTTTTTGTCTCGGCTACTTAATCTTTCTAGTGTTCAATGTGCCCGAGGTTTCCTCCACGTTTTTTAATTAGACTCTAGTCAGGCACAATTAAACGTGGCTATTCGTAAAGAAGTCCTCACTCACTCATCCACCGTGTGTGTTTCTTGATTTCTACTTGAGTTTTTGATTTACACGCTGACACACGAATACTTGAGTGATGAATTTGAACAGCTGAAGCGTTTGGGAGTTGAGACAATGGCAGTTCTTAGTGGAGAATGTTTAAGGAGAGACTCTGTGGAATGTTTTCAGGTAGTCGAGTTTGCGTGAGATGCGATACGGAAGCTCAACGGGGATATGCAAACTACCAATGTGCCGGTACTGGAAGTGACAACGGCATTTCAACTCGATTTTCAAGTCTCAGGGAACCTGCTTGTCATGGAAAATGGCAACACGTTTCTTCGGACGCTGCGTGCAGCTGCAGTGATGGTGCTCGATTTATCTTCGTTTAAGTGGTTAAGGTTTAATCTGCTATGCTGTTAATTAAAACAAGAATTTAATGCGGCATGTCCAATCTGACTAACACTGTATATTCATGTGAAGCTTGATTTTAATTGAGTTGTAATTCTTTACTGGTAAATATTCTTTCTGTTGCATATGATATTATGAAGTAAGAGTTAATTCTATATATTGTGCCTTATTTAAATTAGTAGTGTATGCCATGGTAGATTGTACTTCTCTATCAGTTTTATTAGAAACTGACGCTGGTGATCTTGGGACCATTTTGACCATTCTACCCGCAGCGCTTCATGCGTGCCAAATGCATAGATTATTAATATGAGAAATAGTTCCCTTATGAATTAGATTTATGAATGTCATTCATGAGGCATTTTGTAATAATGTGAAACTGTTGTAAGTATTTTGTACCCAATGAAGTTATGAGGAAACTAGGTACTACGAAATAAATCAAGTTTTAACCATTTTTTATGCAAATCAAGCGTCATTATCACATCAGTGCGGTTGTGGATTTGCAGTTTATTGTTGTTATTAAATAATTACTATAAGAGATTGAGATGGCGGATTAAAATTAGAGAAGGAATTACTTTAGACATGCATTTGACTGCAGTCACAGTTATGCCACCCGTTCGTTCAGACTACGAGAAAGAATAGTCTACTTAACTACCAGTGTACTTACAGATCACAATTTATTATGACTTCAACAGTTTTTCTACCAACCTGTTGACAGAAAAGTCACAGTTAGGTTAACAGCGTTCAAAGCTAAACTAGCTGATTAAGGATTTTCACGAGGAAAATTATTATTGCTGGTATGTCCGTACAAATGTTTCAAAACAACGTGTAAGTAGAAGTAGGAAACGAAAACTCGGTCATTTCTCACTTTCATGTTCATTCATAAATGACTATTGCGCGTCTTAATCACAATCTATTTAAATTACTAACGTACAAACTCTTCAGTTCTGTTTTCGGTACATTTTCAAACAGAGCTGCTCGATTCTGACAGTCGCCTTTCTTTACCCAATGGCCATAAACTCGGAAAGCACAATTATCGATTACCTAAAAAAAATGTACAAATGAAATAAATACAAAAGATCTTAAAAAGTTCGAAGTGCATTGATAACAATTTTCAGCTTACTTTTCTGAAGGCCTTTATTCTGTAAGGGTCTACGCCAGCAGTACCAATAGACAAAGGTTCTGGGGTGTTTTTAAGTCTTATGATTCTGACCAAACATCTGACACAAAGGATTGCGAGTCTGAAGGATTTTCTTGCATCGAACTTTTTTGTTTCACATTGCTAGAAATTGAAAAAATTACATAAAGGTCTGTTGGAAGATATAATTCTAATTATTCGGTTGTTGAGTACTTACCACAGCATGGAAAAATTCATGTCGCACGACTTCTTCGACAGAATATCGTTTAGCCGGGTCTACAACTAGTAACTTTCTGATTAAGTCTTTAGGAGCTTCTGCAAATGATATAGAAAGTTTTTAGAGTAACAATTTTATTTCTATGTCACGTAGTCACGTTATTTGGTAAGTAAGTACCAGTTATACAGTCCCACTCTGGGCTGTCAAAAGAATACTTTCCTTCCATAATATTTCGCAACATTATCATCTGTTTCCGATTCCAAAAGGGCGGACATCCAACCAATCTGCATGAAAAAATAAGAATTGAAAATCGATTTGTGTAACTTGTGTCTTGGTTAAAGGTGAGTGTTAATCTTACAATGTGTACATGATGACTCCACAAGCCCACCTGTCGAAAAACAAACAAAATCAAAATCTGTCTAAATTCAACTTCTATCTACAAAAATAGCGCAACGAAAATAAAAGTGTTAATAAACTAACAGATCTACGGAGTGGTCATATCCCACAGCATCTTCGTACATTGCTGCCTTGAGGAGCTCAGGTGCCAGGTAACCCGGAGTGCCGCAAACCTCTGCGTCAGTGGAAATCGGTTAGTGGACAACATCCAAGACACGAAAGACAGGACAGGTTGTAAGTATCATGCAAAACAGATAATAAAAAGGCTTTTGTCAGAATCACACGAAGCTGAAGACACGATTTCACGTACATGTCTATTTTCTGCCCATATCCGTCTTCACTTTCAAACATGTTGCACCGCAGCATTTCCGGAGCTAAGTAACCCGGAGTACCACATAAATCTAGCAACAATAGTGTGCAACCACAAACTGATGAATCATACCGAAAAAATCGACATTGTTTTATGTTTTTTGGACTGGTCTACTGCTCTACTCCCTACACTCTACACTCTACTGTCCTTAAGTGTTCAACATACCAAACAATTTTTCTCCAGGTGGTAATATCTTCGCGAACCCAAAATCAGTCAGCTTAACATTGAAGTTGTTATCCAGCAAGATATTTTCAGGTTTCAGGTCTCTGTGCACAATATTCTTGTCATGTACGAAGTGGAGCGCCTCGAACAGTTGTTTCATTATGTACCTGAGGAGTCACAGATCATTTAGTAATTAAAATAATCTCCAGCAAAAGAATAGACTAATTTCACCTCGTTTTCTTTTCTGACAGCGTCACGACATTCGTTAAATAATCAAACAACTCGCCATTTCGACACAACTCAAAAACCAAGAATATAAAAGTATGAGATTCGAACACATCATGAAGTTCAACTGCAATAAAAAAGTATTCGTTAGGAGAGTCATGACGGCTACAGATGAAGTCCAAAGCCAGAACTCCACCTTATTCTTTTGCATGAGTACGAAATGAAATACTTAAGTTCATAATTATTAATTACTTATGTGAGGATGTCCAGCAACCATCCGAAGAATATGAACTTCACTTAACGTAGACTCCCTTATACTCTGAGCATTTGTGTCCTCATTACTCAGATCAATAATTTTGGCAGCAAATTCTCGTCCCGTCTCCTTTTCAATGCATCTCCGAACAGTTGAACTAACTCCCCTGCAAACCAAACCGCACCCACAAAAAACTCGTTTAAATTAAGTCCTCAACAGTAAATCCCACATTATTTCTCAGAAACCTCACCTCCCCAGAACTTCCTTTGGTTCATACTTGGCATAAAACTCCTTGGCAGCGTCCTGATCCGGCAGTACATCGTCATTCTCGTCCCTTGCCATTCTGAACCTCAATCAACTGTTTGCGTCTCCCAGTCTCGAACCTTCAAACAAACCGTTTAAAAATTAACACACACTTAATCTTCACACAATAATCACTGACGCCCTCCAGAAACTTACAAAGTATGTTTCCTCCGTGAACTTCTTGGCTTGTCCTCCGTCTTTATTTGCATACATCACTTGTCTTCCTCGACATGACTCCTCCCTCCGGACTCTCCCTCACCTTCCAAGAACCTTCGTTTCTTCGGAGATTAAAACACCTGCAAACAAACACCCAGTCACAATAAACACCAAATTAACACTTAATTCGCACTTAAACACGAGTTAGTCTCGCGAACTGCACTATTTTGTGACTTCACCCACCCACACGTCACACGTTGAGCAATGATCTTCTAAAGTGACACCAAGATATTAATATTAATTTTGCTTACGCTGAGATTCTGAGATGTTGAAGATGGTATTCGCAGCAGGAGATGTTGTTTGTGTGATTGTGAAATGTATTTTTAGTCATAAATTCTTAACTTGCTGTCGCACATCTCCTCGTCTGACTCCGATACATATACTTAAGTACAGCTGTACAAAGATGTAGACCACCGCCACCACCACCACCAACGAGACCAACAGACTTAAGCAGACACCCAAGAGCCAAGACTTAAGCACACAAAGTGCCAAGAAGATTTGCTGATTATTTGGGTGTCTTCCCGACCTGCTCACAGCCATCGAGTTTACTCCGTGGCCTCCACTCACAAAAATCAACCACGTGACTCGAGTTTGAACAAAACCATTTGAGGTACATGCGGTTCCTTTCCTCGTGGAGACTTAAGCAGACACACACACAACATTTATTTTGTTGACTGTTGATAAGTTTTGAATATTTCGGGTTGTTGGATAAGAAGGCGACACGATGGGGAAGAAGACGAAAGTAGGGAAACAGCGGAAGGATAAGTTTTACCACTTGGCGAAGGAGACAGGTGAGGGAGGCGATGATAATGAAAGTTTCATTAAAAGGTGGTCATTTTTTAATCGGGGGTTTCGAATTTCATAGGCTTCCGATCTCGAGCCGCTTTCAAACTTCTTCAGTTAAACAGGAAATTCGAGTTCCTGCAGAAGTCTCGGGTTGTTGTTGATTTGTGCGCGGCTCCGGGAGGATGGATGCAAGTAGCTCAGCAGAATATGCCCGTCTCCAGTCTCGTCATTGGAGTGGATTTGTTCCCGATTAAACCGATTAGTGGGTGCATTGGGTTGACGGAGGATATTACCACGCCGAAATGTCTGTCGTTGCTCAAGAAGGAGATGAAGACGTGGAAGGCAGATGTTGTGTTGCATGATGGAGCGCCTAATGTTGGACAGAATTGGATTCAAGATGCTTATCAGCAGAATGTGTTGACGCTTAGTGCCCTCAAGTTGGCTACGGAACTGTTGAGACCAGGTGGTTTCTTCGTGACGAAGGTTTTCAGGTCGAAGGATTACAATTCGCTTATTTGGGTGCTCCAGCAGCTCTTCAGACATGTTTACTCTACGAAACCTGCAGCTAGTAGGACGGAGTCGGCTGAAATATTCGTTGTTTGTAAAGGATTCCTCGCACCTAATACGATTGATCCGAAGTTTTTAGATCCTAAACATGCGTTTGAGGATGTTGACTTGCCGCAAAACAAGAAACAGCTGCAGCAGTTGCTGCAGGAAGTTGGGTAAGATTGATAGGAATTCAAGATGATGGCTTGTGGTGGTTCTTGAACAGAATGTTTGTGTTTCAGGAAAAAGAAAAAACCTGAAGGATATCCTACTGGAGAAACTCTCCTGTACAAACCAATCACTGCGAGTGAATTCGTACAGAGTTCAGATCACGTCGAGTTGCTTGCAAACACTTCAGAGGTAGGCTACTATTTTTCATAATTGGAATTATTATTATATTGTTCGGATAGTTTTATAATATGGTGATTATTGTGGTAGATTACTATTGATCAAGAATGGATTCTGCAAAGTCCTAAAACTACAGAAGATATTAAAGACTACTGTCGCGATGTGAAAGTTTTGGGAAAGAAGGAAATTAAGGCATTAGTGAGTTGGCGAAAAGACCTGAGGTAATGATAATTTTAGGCAATTAAAAATCGAATTTGAAAGAAGTTGGAGCTATACTTAACGATAAATATAACTTTGTGTTTTTAGAGACAAATGGGAGCTGTTCATGAAGTTGAAAGAGAAACCTGAAAATGGAACGGTCACTGAGGTTCAAGAGATACCAGAGGAAGAAAGTGACACTGAGACAAAATTGGAAGAAGCATTAGAATCAATGAAAGACAATGAAAGGCGTGAAGAAAAGCGAAAACGGAAGAGGTTGCTAAAAGAAGTGAAAAAGATCCAAGAAAAAACAAGCTTGGATATGATCATTCCAGGAGACGTCGGTCCGACCGATACTGATGAAACCTCACTTTTCACTCTGAAAGCAATGAAAACGATGAAAGACCTCGAGAAAGTGTCTGTGAATCCTGACATGCCTGACATAGAATCAACCGAAATGGACGATGACGAGGAGATGGAATTTTATGAAGAAAGGAGAAAGCGAAGTGTTGTTCACTACGACCGATCAGAACAAATTTTGGATAAGAGTGGAAAGTTTTATAAACAGCGAGACGAGGAAGAAGAAGAAAAGTCTGACGAAAGCGAAGAAGAAGTTGATCTTAACAAGGGGTTAGGAATCGACGACGACGACGACGACGAAGAAGGAAGTGAAGCGAATGGAGACGTCGATCTAGATGAACTTGAGGAAGAAGATTCTACTCCTCTTGTAACGGATTTAGATCCGAGCGACAAGAACGTAAAGCGGTTGCGGAAAGCGCAAAAATGGTTTGAAAAAGTAAGTGAAGCGTAAGTAAAATTTGATCGGTTGAATGTCAATTACAAGTTGTTATGATTGTGTTTGAATCTGAACTAGGACATCTTCAAAGAACTTGGCGAACTTGGTGGTGAAGATTTCGAAATTAACAAGTTAGCTGAGTCTTACATTGAGAAAGGAGCTAAGGTTCCTGGTTTTGAAAGGGAACTTGCTGCTCAAAAGAAAGCTGATGAGATGGCAAAGGTGAAGAAAGGCACGAAAGATGCGACTGACAAAAAGGAAAACAAGAAACGGAAGAAGGATGAATCAGAAGGAGTTGCTGATCCCGCAGCTAGTAGTAAGTTTTGCGCTATTGCTCATATTTTATTCTTGCGTTAGTCTGGTTCGAGGGTACTAACTTATTTCTCAAAATATTGCATTAATTACAGAAAAGAAGAAAAAACTGGATGTTGAAGGTTTGGCACTTGCTACTGTGATGGTACAATCTCAGAGATTCAAGAGAGACATCACGGATGATGGCTGGAATCGGTATTCGTTTAATGATCCTGGATTGCCGGATTGGTTTATTGAAGATGAAAAGAAGCATATGAAGAAAGACCTTCCAGTTCCAGAAAGTTTGGTTAATGAATTCAGAAATAATCTTAAGGTATGCATACATACATTTCTTGTTACTATATTTATATTCTAACCATTGTGTTTGAAGAATACAAATATTTTATTGATTTTACTAAAAATCTTCTTTTATAGGAAATTAACTCGCGATCGATTAAGAAAGTAGTTGAAGCGAAAGCTAGGAAGAAGAAGCGAGCGTTCAAGAAAATGGAGAAGGCCAAGAAGAAAGCTGAGTCTATTCTGGATAAAGGAGAGCTTACAGACAATGAAAAAGCGAGTCAAATTAAGCAGTAAGTTAAAATAGTTAATAACAGATCAATGAGTGTTGTACTGGTTTGCTGAATAATCTCAATTTTTATAGACTTTACAAGAAAGCCAAGCAAACCAAAAAGAAGGAAGTAACTTATGTAGTGGCAAAGAAGTTTACAAGTGCAAAACGAGTGAAGCGGCCTGCCGGAGTGAAAGGTCCCATCCGTGTGGTTGATCCCAGGATGAAGAAGGATCTTCGCCATTTAAAGGCAACGACCAAGGCGAACAAAGGGAAGAAGGGCAAAGGACCGAAACCGTCTAACCGCGGTAAAGGCCGTTAATGAAATCCTTGATTAGTTTACTGTTTACTACCTGCGCATTTGTTTTTATTTAAGGATATCGGTAATAAACGAATAACATATTGTACTGTTGTAAATCAGAGTCTTATAGTTTTTCTAACTGTACTTCTTTTACTAAATCACAAAACTTTATCGCTAAAGCAGAGGCTTGCGTTTGTTCCACCGAATCCAAACGAGTTCTTTATGGCAATAATTGGTTGTCCGTCCTTTCTTGAAATGTTGCTGCATCCAGGAGAAACTATGTTGATCCCTTTAAATTCCTCGCTAACCTCAGAAATGTTAGCACACGGAGGAACCATATTCTTTTGGAGACCCTGCAGAACGATGGCCATTTCGACTGCACCAGCAGCGCCTAGTAAATGACCATGGCTTCCTTTGGTCGACGAAAT
>JAQGAC010002544.1:0-10090 GCA_034696585.1 Isotomurus maculatus
AATTATCTCTCCTTCTAATTAGGAGATAAACTTCTGACCTCATTCCTATCCCTCCAACTTCCTCGCGTCCTTTTCTCTGAGGAATAAGCATTCAGTCTAAGGCGCTCGAATGGGAAGGATGTGTATTCCCTTCCCAGAGCTATCTCATTCGAGGAATCAATTCTTAATATTAGTTTCTCGTAATTTATAATTGTAGTTTAGGAATTATTTATTTATTTCTACTCTGATAATTATTTATAATAAAGTTTCTTTTACTTGTTTCCTAAAAAATTGAAAGAACTTTGTCTTCCACACCTTTTATTCCTCACCGCAGAATCCATCCGACATTTCAGTCGCTGGACTCGTAGGCCAAACTTACCAGGACGTTACAAACTATATACCTAAATAATAATTAATTCACGCTTTCACAATTATATGACCTCTACAACTCATAAAATAATCAATTAAGATGAAATGATTTTAGACCATGGTTAATTTACACGTAAGACTAGTTTATTTGTTCTTATTGATCTAAAGTTCTCAAAGACCTGAAACTCGATACAAATGTTTCTAAGGTATGACGAACAAATCATGGCAATAAATATTGTTCCAACTCTACCAATTATTACAAAACAAGGATGTCTCTGTCTCCACTTGATTAAGATACGGGTATTTAACCAACAATGTGCATTATTATGTGGAAGGATCATCAGAGACATGAAAAGGTTTTCACTCGGAAGTAGTTAATAATTTGATTGCAAATTGATTTTTGGAGTTTGTAGTTAACCTTACTTCTTCTCTCGTATTTACAGATATGTATCTGGAGTAAGATTTACGCAGTTAATAATAACGTGGACAAGGGCAAACCAAAACTTCTTCAAATATAAATCCTGGCATTATTGTGATGGGGAAAACCTCAATCTTTAATTTACTGCTGATACACTGATATAGGCTTTAAATTATTATTTTATTATCAAATGGTCTAGTCGTAATTTGGTGGAATAGAGTCGAATAATAGAACGGAATTTCTTATAACATTCGCGTAGACACTCACAAGATACTTTAGCATCGAAATATCTGAATTTGGAAGCCTTGTGAGCTTAATGCAGCGTAAAATCACAACTTACGTACAAAAACAACCTCACCAAAACCTTAAAAATGCTCCGGTGATCTAATTAAAGCTAAAATTGAATTCGATTGTTTTCATTTGAAGATTTGTGAACCAAATTCATGACGAACAAGAACTTCCCGTTTCAAGGATATTGACCTAAAGTGCTTAAGGGGCGGGTTGCTAATTTTTGAGCGCAAAGTAGCTTTAGATTGCTTACTAGTATTTAACAAAAAATGTATTCCTCAACAAACACTGGCAGGGACAGCTGGTTTGTGCTGAATTATTCCGACAAAAATTAATTTAAATATTCGTGAAAGTTGATGCAGCAAAGAAAATCTGCTTTGACTCAAGACTTATAAATTTTAGTAGTTTCGAGGCCTTTTTAATAATTTCTGCATTATCTGCGTGCTTTAATCTATAAAACATTGATTTAAATTGAGGCATTTCATTATTCAGTGTAAATTCACTTTCTGTTTTATTGTGGATAAAAGCATTACCAGAATAAAGGACGAAATCTGACCACTGGGCCTTAGTTCAGACCAACCTCCATCATTCCAACAAGCCCTCTTGCACATCAATTCAAGGGAAATTCAAAACGTTGCTTGGAATGGAGAGCCCTTGAAGAAACATCAGCTGAAGTTCCTTCAAAACGAGGAAACTGAAGCTCCTCAAACCTTCCCGCCACATAACTCCCAGTACTCCTTGAATAGTGAAAGTCAAGTGGCAGTCACAAGACGGCACATTCTATTGCTTCTAGTTTCCGTCACTCTGACTGATTTACTACACGGAGAATTTGGACATAGCGATTGTAGTGGAATTGATTAGGAGTCTAGTAAACTAAGATTCACTTCCAAGTTTCGCAAGTGTTGACGGGAGACGTCGTCAGGCGGGGAGTAAAAAGGGCGCGAGGAGTGCAGCGACGAAAGCTCCATTCACAGGCCGCACCATCCAACCTCCTCCACCGGACTTCTTGGGTTCTGGATCCTTCGGAATCTCCCGTACATACTCACATTCACTTTTGTCCCAAACCTTGTCGGTGCACTCCTTGCAAACGCCTTCCTTGCACTGCAATGCCATCTTCATTTCACAGCCATTGCAGCTCCATCCTTCCTGGCATACGTTGCCGGGAAGGATGGAGCTGCAATCTGGAGTAGACTGTCTTTATCGCCTCACAGTCACTCAACTCAGCTGGTCCAAAACTGCCATGCGCTTCAACTGGAAATCTGAGCGTCGACGTGACTCCAACGACCACCACTGCTGCTCTCCTACCCATCCACCACCCATCTGAGGAACAGCAAAATCACACACACCCGCCATCAGTCACAATTTCAAATCACGCGGGTGAGGGAGTCGCAGGTGAGACTTTCCTTGGCTGTGTCACACGGAGACGAAGAAATCGGAGAACTTGACGGGGAGACTAAAACTGCCTCCTGAGGAGATGTGCACGCCGCGAGAGACAAAAAGCAACTGAACAGCGTCTTCCAAGTTGCCATGTATTTTCCCATTACTTCATGGAAATCTAACAATCTCCAGCTTCCCAGTCTCACTTCACCCCAATGTTTACGTTTGTGTTCAAACCTCCCGCCAAAATGTCTCACGCTGCCCCATCGCCACCGGATTCACTCAGCTCGAACTCCTCCGACGAAAAAAACGCAGCTCCGCCTCCTCCTCCAATCGACTTCAACGACAAAAACGCTCCTCCCACCGCCGTCACCACACCGACAGTCTTCCGTGGAGGAACGAAGACGCAGAAGAAGATCGCCATCGCCATCCTCACAACGAGACTCCTCACACTCCTCCTCCACTTCGTCGTCCTGCTCCTCGGCCACTTCGCCACCGACTCCTCCGTCGGCGTCACGCGACATCGCGCAGCTGCGAAGATCTGCGCCGCCCAGGACTCCCGCCACGCCGTCAGGCCGCAGTGGATGGACGCGTTCTCCTTCTTCTTCGTCCTCACGCTCCTCGCCATCTTCAGTGGCGTAACCGCCCTCCTCACCTACGCCGCCCACTTCTCCCTCAGACACTTCAGCCGCATCCTCTGGATCGCCGACCTCCTCAACTCCACCGCCGCCACTGCGCTCCTCTTTGCTGGAGGCGCTCTCCTCATCCGTGGAACAAAGCAGCTGTACAAAGCCGGCCCTGCTGGAATCACCTTCCGGTGCTACGACCCTGAACCAAGTCCTCCCGATGCCACAGCCGCCCCTGAACAGACGGAACTGAGTGCTCCGGTGAGCGGGAAGGATTTTAAATCTGGGATAAAGTACGACTCCCTCATGGCCATTGGGGTAACTCCACACACTTCAAACTTGTCTTCCTGCCAAACTGAATTCGCCTTCTCCCTTAGGGCGTCACGATCTTCGTGGCTGTGCTGAACGTCCTCATCCTCGTCGTCGTCGCCGTCTTCCCTCCGAAGAAGCACCGCGGGAAGGAGCGTGAAGACCCGAAGAAGCTTGAGGACTGCGACTACCCGGAGGACGAACCTCCGTCAGGAGTCCCCGACCAATCACAAGGCGCTCCTCCTACCACGTGACACCAAACAATAACTCCCACTCTCTGAAGCAAGTGAATAAACTGGTGTTGAAAGTTTAAGCGCCAAGTGTCTCTTGTCAAATTCCCGCCTTCTGTTTCTTTCTTTTTGCACTTCACCTAACTTAAACATCTGCTCGTGTGTTTACGATGCAAATTGCACACCCACAATGACTTCGTCTGTTTGGTGTGCCCCTCAGTGGGTGCGCCTGAGCGAAATCACACACGCACTGCCACACACACTGTCAATTACGGTCAGCAAGAAGACCCAATGGACAAAGATTCATATAAGATTATTTTATGAGTGAACGCGCTTTATACACTATAACTTATCAGACATCCATTGTAGGTCTTCGACTAGAAGATTGAGTTCGAGAAAGTTGCTCTAATTGTGTCTCCATTTGTTGTTGCAGAGCTGACGGGACTCTATCCCCACCAACGCAGCCCCCACATATTTTGCGGACTAACTATTCTGTTTTAATTAATCCGATCCTACTTTCATGTGTCAGAAATATTTGTGTGCTTGTCGAACTTTTTGCAGCAAGTTTGTCGAGTTAGTTTTTCCATGAAACATCTTTGGGTATATCCTAGAAATCCTGAGAAGCCGTCACTTCCACCTTCCCTAATGACATAAACTTCTTCACTCATCGTCTCTGTGGCTACTCCAACGAAAAGGGATGACCTCAATTTGAAATAAAAATGAGACAGTGAGAAGTCTGCTCGTTTTTCGTGGAAAGAGAGATCATCCGACTATCCTCGTCTTTTCCAGCTACTTACTCTTCTTAACTCAATTCCACTTAATCTTTAATTACTTTAATAAATACGAATTAGACACAAATTCAATATCATCCCCCGCCTGATAAATTTATTGCGCATTTGACCATCTGCATAAATACTCACTCCACATAAGACTGCCTCAGCACAATTTAATTTAATCTTATCCAATTGCCACACCTCAAGCTTCCTTCAGTTGAGTTTCCCTCTTCCTCCAAAATGGACTTCACTATTTTAAAGTTTCTAATCTTCTTCCTTCTGCTGAGTGCAGAGACGGGGCAATCAGAAACGGTGAACTTTTACTTCTGATTTTGAAATAAACTCCTTGGTTTTATATTTGTGTGTCGTAGGATTTCTTGGAGGATCCCGAGGACGTCAATTTGACATCGACCAAAATAAACACACACGAGACACCATCAAATCCAACGTGAGGAATAAGAGACCCCAATTAAATTAAATGTTAAATCCTCTTAACTTGCTGTGTCTGTACTTTGTGGCAGATGGACACCTTCTTATCTAAACTGTGGGAAATGATTACGAAGAGGAATGCGGAGACAATTTTAAAACTGGAGAGACACCAGGAGACGCTCGCCGCCAACTTTTCACGGGAATTTAATGAAAACGTAAATAATCCCAGAAATTAATCCTTTGACCTTGATTTTCGAGTTGGAGATAACTGAGAATTGCAAAAATGTTGCGAATGGAAATTTGTGTTTGTTTGTAGATGGGAAATCTGTACAGAAATTTATCGGACACTTTCACTGAGGAACCTGGCAGTCTCAAGTCTCAAAGAGACACTCCGGAGGCGTCACCAGCAACTTTCGGAAGTAAGTTGACATTCCAAATTCACCACAGCCAACACTGACAGTCTCCGCGTGTGTCTTTCGTTGTTTCCAGTCGATTTCTATTTTGACGACGGGTTTATTTCCACGCAATTTGACTGAGGTGAGTCTCCACTTCGATTCTTTTGGTAGGGCTGGGTAATTGCTGTGTGACGAAGAATGCGTTTAGTGTTGTTGGGTGTTATGCAAGTGGAGGAGGTCAACGCGGAGGGAGGCACGATTGACTTCACCGGAGGAGGCAATCTGCATCTGCGCACTAAAATTTGGGTCCTGCAATCAAAAGGAGGGGATTCTTGGCGTGACATAAGTTTCGTACTGGAGGAAAACGGGCTTGGAGAGGAGGCCCGTCTATGTGACGTGACTGACGTGTGAAGTGACTTGCGAAGGAAAAGAGTGACAGTTTAACTCAACAGGTCTCAAGGTGATTGGCGGGAGGAAAAGGCTATTTCTGGAAAGATTACCCCGGGAAGAGCGGATCTTCGAGAAAGCGTTGTTCAAACTGTCCACCACTGCTTCCACAACCGCCATTTACGGTTGCTAAGTCTTCTCCAGTCACGTTTTACGCGGAGATCGGCGTCAGTTCGTCTCGTTTCCCCCCAACAACTCGCAGAACTATCCTCCTCAGAGACGGTGAGTCACGCGAAGTCTCCTCCCGCCTTCACTTTCACTTGAATTCAAATTTCCACTGAGTTTCCTGTTTCAGGGAGTGCGGAACTGTCGGTGCCAATTCGGAGCCACTCGGAAACTCAACCGTCGCCTTCCTTCAGTTTGGGACCAGCAATGCGCCTGCCGGGAGGGGCTTCCGAGTCGAAGCGAATTGGTACATATCGAACCAATTCGCCAAAATTCCTCAATTTGCCAAAATAAAATTTACAAGTTTCACCCGCTGTTCTCATTTGGTGGCATCCATGTTGGTCGGAGGAGCCCAAAATGAGAAGAGGCATTCATTTAGTGGAGGGGGTTGCGATTGGCACAATAATAACTGTGTAATCTGAAGGTTGTGATTGCACAGATTAGAATGCCCCTAAGGGGCATTTTACTCATTTAAGTACACAACTTTGTTATGTAGCAAGGTTGTGTACGGAAATATTTAATTACCTGAACGTACTTGATGATTTTATAATTCTAGCGGCGATTAATTTGAAATATTTATAGAATATTTAAACCTTGGAAAAGACCGAAAAAGCGACCTGAAAAAGCTACAGCAAATATATTTTAGTCAGCAGAAAAAGTTAGTTACTCGTTTAACGCTGGATAGATTCACGAAGAGGAGATTGGCACTCAAGTTTTAAAAGAAAACTGAATGTCGAGGGCTCAAAACAGATTAATTTAATCGATTGGTGTATCTTTTAGCATAAAAATCCTTTTATGGCCCGAAAAAATTGAGGAACAAGGATTCTACCTTCTCATGGTGCGGAATTGGAATCAAGCTAAAGTGATTTTGGAACTTTCAACAGAAATAGTCATGTTTTATGGTCAAAGTCAGTAAATGGAATAGTGACTAGCAGACGAGGTCATTAGGATCTTTAGTTAATTTTTTTTCAGCTTCCCGAGTTAAATTGAATTCCGCCAAAAATTTGGGGGTAGCAAAGCCTGACTGTATGTACCCAACAATATGAATTTTATTGAGACTCAAGAGCTTGCAGTGTTTCCACTAGTTTATCCATCTAAGAAATCTTTATACATGAAGAAGAGTGACATTGGAGTTGCGTATTATTGAATAATTAGCGACAAGACGAAAAAACTTGGAACACTGATTCCAAAACAGGAGTAACGCCGGAGGAACGAAGAAGCTGAGGAGTTTCCGTGTGATTCACAGATTGCGTACGCCGTAATCCTCCAAAGAAGGAAACTGGATGAAGAATTTATTTGTAGGAATCTTGAGGAAGGATAGCCATCCCAGTCGTAACTCAATATTAGTTTCTCCTGACATTCAGAAATCTTAAAATAATGCGGAACAGCTGGAATAAAAAGGGATCCAAACGCCACTAAAGAAGTTTGACACTTGTTTAGTGGCGTTTGGATTTGAATCAATGGAATCTTTTCAAAGTCTTTCCGTCGTTTGACTCACTGAATCCCATCAAACTTATTTCCTCTCCGCTTTCGTTTCCACGCTATCCGGGTGATTGGGATTGCCAGAAAAACTGTCGTTTGTCAACTGTCTTGTGTCAATCCTTGTTATTTCGTCATTGGGAGTGCAGGGATGGCAGGTTCGACGGATTCTGCGGCACAAATGGCTGGAAAAGTAATACGACATCGCCACTTCGAAGAAAAACGCACGCAATGACAAATTCCTGTGTTAGGCGAAAATAGATTGCGTGATGACAGTGTGCTAAGAATATTTTATTGTTGATCTGCATTTATTATTACGTTGATTTTGATGCTGTTTGGTTTGTGGGGTTGAGGATTTTCCTTCTAAAATGGAGTTTCCCTGAGAGGAAGACAAAAAGGTCTGGATGGACACTGAAATGATGGCATCGTGCAATATCACAGTCTTACTTCTCGCTCCTCAACGGATTCGTCATACGTTTTGGATTACAATGTCATCAGCAGTTAATTAGCCAAGCTCACTCAAATGCCATAAACCAAAATTGCTACAGAACTATTACAAGTGCTAATTCACTCAAAAATTATCATTTACTTATGAATACAATCATCGTATAGCGAAACAATTAAATACGCTTATTAATGAACGTGTGGAGCTGTAAATATTTTTATGCATTCTAATGCAGTGCCACATTGTGACGCGTTAGGCAAGTAATCGTGTGTGAAAATAAAAATTCTTGGCGAGGTTCCATCTGTTTGTCGGAATAGAGTCCCTCTTCTCATAATTCATTCATTTTATTAGATTAATTACATAAGCATCAGAACGCATACAAGGGTTTTACAGACACAACCGAACTAAGCGATTAGCCTTCTTGTTAGCTTTATTTTGAGACCTTAAACTTAGCGTCAAGTCCGCAGGTCAGTAATTTTTGGGATTCTGTTGGGTCAGTTTAGTTAAGTTTTGATTTTCGATTTTATAATTAAATGACAAGATTTTTTAATACGGAAGTTGAGGGCTGTTGAGTTGACGCAGTTTAATTGTGGTTAAATTCGTTGCGTAGCATATACAGGAAACTTTGTTTTTATATTATACTTCCACAATACAACTGTACAAAATATTGAGAGCAGTCATTAAAATTTCAGGAGTTTATGAATGCATCTACTTCTTCTCAAATGAATCGCTTATAGCACTCTAGCTCTAACTAACTTTCTTAAGTACAGAAGCTAAACAGATGTCTGTGGATTTTGCATCTTATCATTGCCACGAAAACATTAACTGACCTCTTAATGCAGTTTAAAAACTAAAATCAGTGAGTGAATATTACAAGCCCGTACTATTTCCAGCCGCAATATCAAAATTACACAGATGGATTGCTTTCTAAAATGTTGTGCCATTTTTGTTCGCATCAATTTTGTAATATCAAGAAGCGCATGAATTCACTATACTTCGAGACCATGATTAGCTTAAGGAGATAGGTGTGGAAAATCTGAATTCCGAATGACCCAGGCCAAAGAACTGACACAGGAAGTGACGCGTTTGAAAGCAAAGTGCGGAAACTTTCTTGCAGAGTTTCTGGAAAATTCGCAGAAGGACACAGGCAACGAATGACTTTCTCGTGATACCGCAGGAATTTCCTGGGTTCACCAACGACGCTGCAATCCTCACGATTGGCCACACAAATTTTAATTTATCCTTCCTCCCTTTCGGATGTGATCGATATTTGTTAGTTTAGAAAGGTTTATGCACCATCTTCACAAATTATTTTCCATGAAACATCCGTTGGGTCTTTCCTGGAAACCCTCAGTTTCCTCCTTCTCCAAAGAAAACAAATTAATCCAACGAGAACAAACACAAATTAAGATCTCAGACTTTCCTTTAACTCCGCTTCAGTTCCTTTAGTTGAGGAAATTGAGTTCAGAAATGATACGAAAACTTTCCTTCCTCTGCGGCTACTCCAACAATACGATTAGGAATTTCCTAAAGTTGAGTGACAGATTGAGACACTGTAAAGTATGTTCGTACTTCATGGAGTGAGATATTTTTCACACTTTCGTCTTCTCACGCGTCACGATTATATTCCATTCTTTCTCTGCAGTACTAAATTCACTCAGCCACCTTACATGCGGACCACACTCCTCCATCTGATGACAAATTAACAACGCAACTCAACTTCTGCCCAACCACTCACTCCACTACACTGGTGAAGCAAACTTTCAGGAAATTCCTTTCCTCGTGAAAAGACGTTGGCTTCTTTCCACAATTACAAAAATCCTCTGATAGTCCAAAACTCCGTTCAGTCTGGTTTACAGCTTCCACCAAAATGGTCGTCACTCTGAAGTTAGTCTTGCTCCTCTGTTTGGCAATGAGTGCAGCAGCGCAGCAATTGGAAACGGTGAGTGGGTCTCTGAGACATCCGATTGTGTTTGTTTTCTTTTTAGTTCATCATTTTGTGTTTGCAGGACTACGTGCATGACCCCGGGGAGACCACACGGGAGTTCATTCAGGATCAAAACGAAGAGATGAAGAAATTCCTGAAAGAAGAAGTGAGAGCTATTTATTCATTTTGCAATTGAACTCACCAGTTTAACATCTCGTTGTGTTTCAGATGGAGAAGATGTTCGCCACAATGTCGAAGAAGTTTGGTGCGCATCAGCTGAAGGTGACGGGGAAACTCCAACAAGTCTCGCGCGTAAGTTAAAACTCCAAATTCATTCAATCTCTCTGTATGTCTTACGAATGGGGTTCATATTCTTAGCAACGAATAAAATCCCATAAGAATCCCATGTTAACTGCGGGCTGTATCTAGTCTGA
>JAQGAC010002545.1:0-10086 GCA_034696585.1 Isotomurus maculatus
AGTAGTTTGGGAAAGAATGATTAAAGTATAAAGAAAGAAGATGACGATAGGATATCTACTTTTCCTTATGGAGTAAATAGAAAGCTAAGCTCTCTCCCTGGGAGGATAGACTGACTGTGGGTATACACGTAAGCTCATAAAACAAAAGGGACTTTTGCTTTCTTTGATGAGTTTTTGGGCCAACTTTATACAGAGACTTTCTCTCGTTGGGCCTAGTGGCAAGAATTTTTCCTCCTGGAATCTGGAATAGTTTGAAGAAAATAATGAAGTCTCCATGCAGCCTTCTTCTATACTTTGTCTATTCATACCTTAAGGAATTTTAAAAAGTTAACAGAATGTTGGTTTGCGTACAGCCACAGCCACCCTGAGATGTTTGCTTTCTTCGTACGTCGTGGTAATAATAATTTTCTAGGACATCGGTTCATTTCATGGTCTTTTGGGTTCTGAGATGTCTTGTGTGTAGGATGGAAGTTGGTTATATTGGGAGCACGACGACGGAGCTTCTACTCTCCGTGATAATAGAGAAGGTGTGTGTAGGTTGGCTTGGAAGTTGGTGATAGGGAAAGAAAGGAGCTTAGTGTGCTCTCCTGGTCCTGACAAATTCCTTCTACCTGACCAGCATTGACAAAGGCCAACTTCACCATTAAGCCCACATACACATTACATTACACGGAGTGCAAATAGATAGATTCTAATATTGGAGTGAAGGAAGATCGTTGTTTTCCACCAGACCCGAGTCACATTAAACTTTCTCCTTCAGTAGTCTTGCCTAACCTCCTTTAGTGCTTCAGAACTTATGTGTGTGTTTGTGCGAGAGCGGAGGTGGCTGTGTGACTGTAAGACACCATGCAGCGTCCTCATGACTTTACAAACTTATCTGGGAATCCCGTCCACACGAAAAAAGGAGAGCATTCTATTTCTGGGGAAAACTGTAATCGAGCGAACTCTTCCGACTTTCCAGGGAGAGAAAGTGGAACCAAAGAGTCTATTCGATTTCCACATTTTGCAAACTTGTTTCTACCAGAAAGACAAGTAGGTAGAGGGAACGATGAGTCTAACTTTTGACTCTGTAAATAATCCATTGCCTTTCTCTCTTTCACATATACATACACACACACAGTGTGTGTAAGTAAGGCGGATAGAGTGAAGTGTGAATCATCACACAAACAGAGAAAGAGGCAATTCAACTTCGCCCTATTATTTAATGACTCAGGTATTATTATAGGAAGAGAACTAACCCCGGAGTTCTTGTGGTCGTGAGTTGAGCTCACGAACGTGACAAAATTGTCGGCTCTCTTTTATAAATGCAGAGGAGAAAGTGTATTCATACACGACTGGGACCGTGTACCACTTTCTCTGTGAAGTCTTAGTCATCATTTGTGTGGAGGAACCTTCTTGCTTACTTTGCGTAATAAAATGACTCACCTTTGATCCCCACAAGAGAGGTGGGTAGGGAATGACTTGTGTTTTTAACCGAACTCTTGAATAATAATCATATATCCATTCCACCTACCGAGGAGAGTCGGGAGAGAAGGGTAATTTAATGTAATTTGCTTTCTCCGCACAGTCTCAATCTCAAAGTAGGTATATGAGTCTATGAGTGTACAAAGTAATCATCTTGTGGAAGGAAGCGGACCTACTCACACACATACACACACACTCATATAGTAGAAACCATAAAGTACAAACGCGAGCTTTGAGCTGCTTGGAATTAAAGGTGAGAGTTGAGTTTAGCAGTGAAAGGTCTTCTTGTATAATAACACACACACACCTCAGATGCTTTCTCTCATGTAACGTCTCAACTTTTTATTACCCACCAAGAAGAGCAGTTATCCTTCAAAGTTTTAATGCCTTGTAATAGAATCCATTTATTTTCATTTGGACGACTCATTGGACACTCGAATAGGGCAGGAGATCCTTCCTCTGTCTTTCTCCGCACCTTTTCTCCAAGGCTTAATACACATGAGGTATGTAGAATAATGTGAATCCACTACAACTACCAACTACTGCCACCAACCCAGCCTCTCTCAGCTATTCTAATGGACCTGAGATGGTGAATTTGAGTGCACATAACTCTCTGCTTAAGATCAGATGGTGATGGTAAGTGCATACCAATGCATGCATAATAAAAATAAAACTTTTCCCTTTTGTACGAGGGTCTCTCCTCATCGTGTGTAGTCTTCTGTAGCACCATCAACTGCCAAACCGCACGAGATATCTATCTACGTAATACCTGTCTGGTTCAATAAGATTTGCATACAAATATTATTACTCCCTTGTACTGAACAAGGTCTCATGAAGCATATAGTGAACTACACTGCTGTGGTATAAGCATGAGACAACTAGTAGAGAGAGAGTGAGGAGGGTAATACTGCGGTAGAATGGATGGTATCGTAATGCACATCTTTACAAGATGTAGACGGACTTAATACGCAAGCATTATTGCTTTTTCTTCTTTCACTGTTCATTTTGTAATACCAAATGAACGGGAATCCACTTGAGGAAGTTGGGGAAATCCTGAGTTCTGTGACGCAAAGGTATTCGTGCCGTGCCTACCCGGACTCCGGGTTTTCCCCGTATATCCTTGACAAAGCTAAGGTTTAACTAAACTTGATAACAAATAGATAGGATGGGTCGTTCTTGTGAAAGCAATATTGGATGGATGTGTAGGTACTTCGAGGAGCAATTTCCTCCTTACCTTTACTCTCTCTCTCTCTTTTCCCGTTCCTTCGTACGTGCTTAACTGCATAGGAGGATTTTTATTATGAGAATAAAATACAACCCCCTCCGTCCTTTGTAATATCATTAGTGTTTCCCGAGACAATTGCTCTCCTTCAGCCCTCTCTTTTTGAAGTGAAATTAATTGTCTTCCATCCAAACTCTCTCCTGGTCCTCTGTGAGGAGTAAACTGTTCTTATTCGAGGTACTTTCGGGCTACTGAAGTCACAAGGACTCGTCTCTCTCTCACGTTAAAAGTGGAGAAAGGGTGGAGGTGGCTGGTGTGGTTACTCAGTGAGTTGGAGATATGAATGTGCTTTCTTCTCAATTAGGTTTGTATGAGAGCAAAGGTGCATTTTGTTCAATAATCAAGGTACGAAATTGAGCCCAAGACACCTTATCCAACAAGATATGATGTGAACGATGGGAATTCTTTTTAGTGGAGTCGCATTTTCCACTCACACCAGCGCCAGACTTGTCTGGATTTATCCACTTTCTTTTCCTCTACACTGTTGCTTTCTTCCTCTTTTTATTTTCGTACAAGATGTTAATTACTAATGGATGGGATAAGTTTTTTCTGGAAAAAGTACTACAGCAGAACTACAGAGTACAGCTAATAGTAACAGCGTAGATGGAAAGGAGTACACTTCTATCAAAGATGCGGCTACTAGTCTACTTGAGCGTGTGGTTTTATTGCTTTTGCCAAGCGAGGATGTAACTTCCTTACCAATTAACAACGATCTCTCGGGAGACATTAATGTACCTCAGGCTAGGATTGAGTCTGTCTACTTTTATCCCGATTTATTTTATGGGTGAATTCAAAAACTTTTTCCAAAGAGGATCAATCGACTTCGCTTATATATAGTTAGGTACTTATTTCGGGCTTTACTCATTACACCCACGAGAGGACGAGTTCTCTATGAGAAAGAAGAAGAAGGGGACTTTATTAACTTTATTTCAATGCACACTCAACATATTAACTCTCGAGCATTTTGTACACGTAATAATGAAAGACCCGAAACTCTCTCATCGTGTAATTTGAAGCAACTCATATTTGTCACCCATTATTGCTGCTGCAACATGAGTTAAAGTTAATAATTTTAACGAACTCCTCCTGAAATTACACTTTACCCTCTTTGGTCTTTATGGCATTTTAAGGATTAGCAGAGAGGCATGAATCTTGCCGACCTTCGGAAGGCTCCAATTCTGTTTGACTTTTATTTCGGACGATATCTCATAAGACAAAAGACTGGCAGGAGGAGAAAACCATGTTCTGTACGTCTAATACCAAAGCTTGTTTTATTTTATGCTAAAAGATGCAGGAGATGGGGAAAAGTCGTAGTGTAGTGTCAACTGCATTTTGTATGGTGTAATAATAACTCCACTTTTAAAAGGCAACTCTAACTTTCTACTCGATTAACTTTCACTATTTACTTCTTAATGGAGTCATTTACAGTGTGTTATGGAGGAAACGATGAGGCAAAAGGGAAATACAGATTGGTTCTTACAAGCTCTCCGACTTGGAAGAAGATGACTTTCTCTCTGTAGCAGTAATATTATTATACCTTGGGTATTAAAGGTTATACTTTAAGAGCTTTCATTCTACTTACCAGAGAGATAGTGTGTGTCTTTTGTTTCATTGAAATGACCGTGCACTTTAGGCCCGCTGTATAAAGTGTCGTTCATGAATTTTATTACAAGTTGGGAGTTGAGAGATGCTTGTGATGAAGCGAAGACAAACAGAAGCTAATGGCAAAGAGTGATAAGAGCATAACTGAGTTGAGAATTAGATAGTTCATGCGATACTGCCAAAGAGAAGATGGTGTGCTGTGAGATATTCTGTGAACTTCCTGAAGTAATCGACGTGTTGAGAGGATCATCTCATCTCTCTCGGAAAGATAGATAGAAAGAGATACGATGAGAGTTAGTTATTGCATATGCATAAAATTACAAGGATTTCGTGATGTCGCATCTTCCTGGTTGGCATTAGAGAATATATTAGAGTGTGCATTTATTTCTATCACGTCTGTGTGGGACACATGAGAGAGAGTTAGTTTCATTACCACTTCATTCAATACCGACAGGGTGGATTCAGATTCGGAGAGAGACTATCCATGTAGACGGTGATGGAGGGTGATAGACAACCAAAGTTGGATGGAGAGACAGGAGAAAGCCCAAGAGAATATGAGCAACAGCAAGAAGACCTTCTCGTCTTTCTCTTTAATCATTTGTCAGCGTCACACAAGATTTATGCAAATCTACTCATCGTTATTCATTCTGGGATGTGTAATTACAAAATGCAATCATGGACCAGTAAACACTCTCAAGTCAATCTTACTGCACTTCGAAAGTGAAAGTTATTGTGTAGTGCACTTATAGGTGCGTTGTCAGTCAGTTAACCAATTTACGACAAATGGCATCTTTAATGTTATCTGTATGCATGTGGTAGAAAGTTAAATATTCTAGAGGACTCAAATAACAACATATGAATGTTCGGTCACGTCAAACCTCCGTGGTGTTTTACGTAGTGCAACAATGTTCCCGGATCTTAAGTGTATAGTTTTGACTAACCAACCAACAACTAAGATTAAAACATGAGCGAATGTTGAATGTCATGGTCTTTACAAAACAGGATGTTTGTAGATAAAAGATTCAAGAAGGAAGTTGTTATCTAACACAATGAAATACAAAGAACTACTTGCATCGGTTTATTCATTTTTGTTGATTTTTTCTCTCTTCACATTAACTCAATAATTTAATTGTCTTCATTTTTCAATGACCTCAAATAAATAGCATTTTATGCATCCAGAGATGAATAATTATAAATTGAGTGAATTTGGAGCTACGAATTATATGGAGAACTCGTGTCACTCAGAATTAACAAAAATGGTTTAACTTGTAATAATAATCTTCATATTCATTTACAATCGCACTCACAATCGTTTTCTTGAGTTAATTTAATACACTGAGCGATTAAAATTATTACAACTTAACAGACAAGATCGTTTACACCCAAGTGGTGTATTGACAATATTGAGAGCATTTAAGACAATGTCATCTGTAGTCTGTGTCCGCAATAGTCCGCATCCTAAATTAATTGCATACCTTGTCGATGATGCACTGTTACCTGTTATTGCCAATTCAAAGTTAAGGTTTGAACAAATCATTTGAAACTCGAGATTCAGTCGCACGCTTTAGTTTAGTCACCTAATTGGAATTCGTACAAACTGGCCAGAAAAAAGAAGACACTCGCATACTACAAATGAAGCATAATGTGTTACAGTATAGACTTAAAATTATGATTAGACATTCACAAAATCTATTTTAGTGGAAATAACCTTTGATATTAATTAATTACTTACTGTTACATACTCACCTACAGTATTAGGTTTAAAACCTACGTAATTATCCGTATGATCCTAAATAAAAGCTAACTGTACAATATCACATGTAACTTGAGGTGTCGTAATGGATAAACTCATAATGACATTTCGATCCACAGTGATTGCTTACTTCGAGATTTAATTTTTCTTTATAAACTTACAAGACCAATTCCATTTTAGTAAGAAATAAGATGCCATTAAAAGAACCTAATTCTCATCATTCGTAGGGGGGCAGGGGGGTTTCACATTGAGGAGCGATGGTGAGGGTGAACACAAATTCATATTATTATTCTCATATCAATCGATCTTTATGTCCATCATCGAAAAATTTTGAAACTTGAGCTGGTAACAATTTTACAGTCGTTTTAAATGTTAGATCATGAATTAAGAAACTAAACTTTCGACAGCCCAATAAGGTGTGAGCAATCACATGTAACAGTTGCGTAAGGTCTTCTACACACAATTTTTGCCCTCAAAACGGATGAATTTATAGCGTGAAGTTGTAGTTGCAGTTACCGTTGATAATATCACTTAAGCCACGTAGGTATAAACTTTCCTGTAATTTAAGCCAGTTGGTTAGTTCCTGAAATTAAAATTATCTAGAGTAAGAAATATGAACTAGAAAAATTGCATACCTATCATCGGCTGTTCGAGCAAGGTATTCACGCTCTATCAGTCCTTCTATACGTTTCTTAATTACAACTGGAGACGGCATAAATCGACTTCTAAGTTGTTCTGTTACTTCAGCTACCAGACTAGAATGCTGTAGACACAAAAAGGTTACACGTTAGGTTATTGCCTAACAGGCTATTATGCATGTGGAACGGTTCTAATCACTTACCGGAAGTTTCTTTCTGGCCTTCATGATTCGAACGATCGCTGCCTCAATTTCGTGCTTCCGATCCTCATCAACCTTATTTCTAGTCTCTTTACGTTCTGGTTCGGATTCACCTTTGGCCGCAACGGTTTGAATTTTAACTCTACACCAGTCCCACAAAAATTACCGTGTATTCTTGATGTAGCATTTAAGTTTTAATTTTACCTGTGCAACTTCGATGTGAACGAGTCATTAACTCTGAAAGTATCTGAGGGATCGATTTCCTTCGTTTTCGGATTCTTTGTGAGTATCCTTTGAGATGCTTTCCCCATAGCTAAACTCTGCAAGGCACGAATAAGGTCTTTCTCTGGGATGTCTGTCTGAAGAATTTCCTCATACGTCAGTTCATCTCGGTTGTTAAAAAGAACTAGAATACACATCTGGTAGGTCGAAACTTGAATGATGTGTTTTCTTGGACCAGCTTTTGCCACCATAGCTGATGCAACAGCCATGGATGCGGTAGAGGAACTCGCCCCATCTTTTCCTTCACCTTCTTCTTTTCTTGGACCATAAAAGACTGCATTCAAGTCTGCAGAGCCTAACTGTGGGTTTAGAGTTAATTGCCTTCCACTGTGCTTGTTAAGATAAAATCTGTAATAAAAAACAATTATTCAACGCTGATACAGGAATATGCATCTTTAATGTAAGTGCGGATGCAAGTCAAAAGGAGGTGCTTTCATACCGCTTGAAAACTTCAAACGCCTCTCTTGGTGCGGAGGGAATGATTCCTTTCGCATTCGCAGATTGAGTTGGCCAAAAGCCTGTCGTCAAAACACGAACACTCAAATCCACACCGTGAAGACTGACTCCTGTAGACTGAACGTGTTCCTTGAACTCTTCCATAATTGTGTTAGAGACAGTCATATCCTTAAACATTCCTTCCAGTTTAGTGGTAAATTGACATCCACACTCAGTCTAAAATATACGAACGAACGTTAAATGAGCCAACTGCAGCCAGAATTATCAACACCTCAATACATTTCACGCAAAGCCAATTACCTTTAGCTTAGAAATCATGTTCTTTTCACTGTCATCTGAAACGGACTTATTCAACAACAATCTCTTAGCGAGATGCTGCTTGTAGTATCGCTCGAAGACATCCTTCTCCAACAAAAAGCGGAAAAGAACCATGGTTTTGTCGAGAACTAATTCAATTTCCTGTTCTGACATCTACAAGTAGAAACATGTTAATCATGTTAGCAGAGCTTCCTTGTTTATAAAAGATTTAACGCAAGGACAATTGTGTAGCTTACTCCTTTAACTCCTTTTTTCAGTTTGTCATCAATGAAGAGGGACAGATATTCCGGCGATTTTTGATTTAAATTAAGAAAATGTTCGAAATCTGAAGCTATCATCTGCTTGAATATTTTATCGTTATTGAACGAGTTGATCAGGAAATGATCGAAGCGATCCTTAAGGTCCAGTAAGTTCTAAAAACAACGACAGATTTAGACAATAAGCAACTAGTCTGAACCATCATGAGATTAGTTATTATCAGTCGTAAAAAATTACCTGTACAAACGTAATTGCATTCGCTCCTTCTTCTTCCCGAACCAGCGCTTTGCCTTGTTCTCTAAGGTAGCGACTAATACAATCCGCCATAGTTTTGAGACCGTCATGAACTCTACTGAACAGTTTGTACATGCAGGCTAAATCATCGGTCTTTTGATACTTCAGCATGTGTACAACACCCGAATTTTCCATTTCAACAATCGTTCTCATGTGCTTTTTGATCAATTCATCTTCAACAACTTCGACAATTCTAGGTTCTGTTGATGTGTCCAAATAGTGTTTGGCTCTCTCCGCCTCTTCATTAATCCTTGCTTCCACTTTATTGATGTACACAGAGGCGCTGTTCTCAGCAAGGAATTTTTGGCTTTCCATCTATTAACAATCGTAATTAGCATTAGCACTCATGAAAATAACAAGCTGTAAGATATCCGTAGCTTTAGCTTATTTAATTTACTCTATAAAACTCTGCCGACTGATGCAAAAACGGTCTTTCAAAATCCTCTTCATACACAGCTCGACTTTCTATTCCTAGGATCATAAGCATCTGACATGCGTTTTTGATTGCCAAACGGTCTACAACCTCCCCACGTCGCTCTCGAACAACCATATCCAACAACGTGTCCCTGAGGTGATCTCGTATACCACCATAACGCACCACCTAAAACGTAAAACGATAATTCAAGTTACTTCGACTGTTATCTGTGATTGCTATTTCTTAATAAAAATCAAAGGCACGTACTTGGTCACGAAAAATAATGAGGCCTAAGTTATAGACATTATCTACACCATTCTGCTGTACATAGACTCTGTCCATATACATGAGAATATCTCTTATCATAACCATTGAGGTCTGGTGATCGTTCCACGATTGATTCAATATTTGAAGAAAGTTGTTGTGAAGTGACCTGAGAACTTCATCCCTGACCTGAGAGCAAAATACAAGCAAAGAATGTCATTTTACATTTTCAATCTTTGAAACTATAAGAAAAATCGACAATAGCTTTTATCACATATACCTTGGACTCCAAGTGTTGCGTTACAACTTCCTTTAATCCACTATATAGTCTTTCTCCATGCTTGTGCAGTACCATCGTGTAGGCATTGCGATACAACTCTTCGAAGCTAAGTCCCGAGTTGTTTTTCTTTTGAATCTCCTGAATTGCACTCTTAAGCAACGTCCAAATGCTCTCCACGTACTTCTCGTCCATAGTCATCTGAAACAACCCACAATCATCTTAGAAATAAGCCCATCTCACATCGTTCAATGTGTACAAAGCACCCTCGACACATTCCAAGTCATTTTAGTTTCATTACTGCCACTCTGCCTTAGTTGTTTACAAATAACTTTCATATTGCTTACGGGAAACGCTCTGATCCTCATCTTCCCCTCCTTTTTCTGAATCCCCGGCTTAGAATTCATCATAGCTTTTGTGTGTGGACGCTGCGGCAACCAACACACGTCGTAAGCCAATTCCTCCCCAAGCGTCCCGTCTTCCTGTCGTCTTTTCCCACAGAATTGCCGTACGCCTCCTGTCACTCACTCCAGCATTCTCTAAGACAACAAAACAATCCCGCATTTATGTCATGGTCAACACT
>JAQGAC010002546.1:0-10082 GCA_034696585.1 Isotomurus maculatus
AAACTAAACGCATTGGTTGGTGTTTAGTAGTGTTAATGTTTATGAGGCTTTGCAATAATCATAATCCATGTGAGATAATATGAATATGCAAAAAGCAAACTTGTAGTGTCTATTATTTGCACTAACATCCACATTCAAGAGCAACATGCCCAAGATGCACCATTTCTTGTAGATGAATGAAGGTGGTTATTTCGTATTCATTTTTTTAGTGACAGTGATAAATGATATTATTGATGATTCTGAAGTGACTCTGTTTTCTGCCTTATTATACAAGAATCAAAAATCCTTGACATTTCCAAGTTTGGAGAACTGTGGGCAGACATTCAGAAAAGCTCCCTGGCTATATAAGCAATTACCTTTGTACTTAGTGGGTGTGTGGTATCTTTTCAGCAAATCAACAATCAAGATCACGAATGGAGTGCAGATTGGCTTCTCCCTTGATTGCGAAGAATTTTCTCCCATCCTAAGTACATCCTACACATGCATTAATTCTCACATTCTACAAAACAACCACTCCAAGCATCTTCTTCCCTGTCAGTACTCCGTCATCATCCCGTTTTGACGAACGTGCTGATCAAGACCTTAACCTGGAACTTGATGAACAAGGTTCTCTTCCTTCGCAAGAGAAAAACTTAATCACAACCGATTATTGAGATATTGATAACAAAACTTGCAGAACAGAAGAGTAGATCGAGAATTGACGTGGCAGAGAAGACATGGATCTTACAAGGACAACTGTTTGGATCTTCGGAGTAATCTTAGGTAAAATAGCTACACAACAACACTAAAATGGACCCGTATTAGTCAGAGAGACATTACCATAATTGTGCACTATGTAATTTCAGTTGGAATCGTCCAATTTTCATTATGTCAGTTCGGACCGTTGCGTGCAAAGACGTTGAATGAAATGCAAACAGCTTCTGTGGGAGACTCGGTTGTTCTGACGTGTTCATCTGAAACAGGAGTTCCCTTGGGTATTTGTCTTTGGGAGAGGAAAAGTCCCGAAGTCTTTGTGAATGGAAGTGATGCAAACGTATTGATCACATTCAATGTGTTGACTTCTCGCCCTGACCTTCCAAGCGGAACTGAGGGTTACTCTTACGCAGGAGAAGGTCTTCTGAAAGGAACGTGTGGATTAAAGATCATCAAAGTGAAGGAGGAGGACTACAGAAACTGGCAGTGTACGTTGGTTGGGGAGAATAAAATCTATCGGGAGTCTATTAAACTTCAGAAACCAGGTAACGTAATGAAGCTGGATGTCGCTTTTAAAGAGAGCTGAGTATTTTTTTGTGAACTTCAGAAGCTGCAGTAACAATGAAGCCGATTACTAAAGACTCTACCAACTTGACAAACGTTGGAACATCGTCGGCAGTTCCAAGCAATGCTCTCGATCCAAAAGCTGAGGAGAGACAAGCGAAGGAATTTGAACTTTCCGTTGGGACTGGAACTGTTTCCGAGCCTAAGCCAATTCAAAGGGAAGGAAGACCTCGACCAGTGATCACAGCTGGAAGTGTCGGAGACGCCGAGTTTAGCAGAGCGTTTCGTCCAACATCCGGTGCTGGTGCAACAACAGGGTCTCAGGTTGAGGAAATTCAAATTCAGTCTGCTGGACTCGTGATTGTACCCAGGAAATCTAGGAAACTGGTTATTTTAGAATAAGAGAAACTCCCAGCTTACTTGTAGTTCATTTTGTGCTCAATTAAAATATTCTGAGAAATGCAGAAGGAAAGTTGTTTCAGGCACGTGAAGTTATTAAAGAGCACAATGGATGGCATTACAGATGCAATGACTGTGATTAGACAGCCTGTCCACTACATCTCTGCTGCAGCTTAGAAGAAACCCGAGTTGAACTTAAGATTGTAAGGCTCAGTGTTCCAAGAGTGAGATGAGATTGATCACCCAGCCAAAGAAAAGAAAAGATACCCAAGTCTCTTTCTTTGCTGACAGATTAAAGAGGATGTTGAAACGGAACGTCTTATGCCATTAAGCGTATAAAACCGTCAGTGTTCCAGTACGACCTGATCCCATGTTCTTCTCAGATCTGATAAAAAGCATTTGTACTCGAAGACAGCTTAAACGACACATTATAGTCCTTCCCCTTTATCTATCGCATCGTGCGGTTCGTGATGAGAATTTTGTCTATTTTTGATTGCTCACGTAGCTTAAGATTAAAATTAACTGTTTGGATCATAACACAAAGTTCTCTCTTAAAATCCAAGGTACTATTGTAACTCTATATCAGCCGTTTATTTATAACGATCCATCGAACTCCATGTAAGTTATTTTCCCAAGTAGAAAAATATGATCCCTAAGACAAGTGAACGTGACAGAGAGCTCAATAATGAGACTTTCTGTTTGACAAACTCTCGACAGCCGGCGTAACTTATCCCTCCGAATCTCCTGTGCGTTATCAAGTAAGACTTAAATTGTCACTTGAGAAGAAAAATCATTTCATAAAAGTAAAGAGTACAGCCCTAACTAACCATCGCAATAGGTGTTCCTGTTCCAGGCTATTTCTCATAAAACAATTTCTCCAACTCGAGAACCCCCACACTCAGTCAGATATATGAAGGAAGGAGTGAATTAGGATTAAAGTCTTTAAAACGAATACTTCATTACTTCACCCTGTTATAATAATCTTTCTTTTTACTAGTAGTAGTACCCTTGTACACGCACACCCCACCGGAGGAGATGTTCGGGTAGGTAAATCTCTCTCATCTCCTCCATTTTAACAATCCAAATCCCTGTGTGTTGAAGCTTTTAGTATAATGAGACATATTTACATAACAATTACCCTAAATACTACAAACATTGCTGAGTACAAAGCTTCGTTTTCATGAACCATCATTGAAAGTTTAGTCAAAATTAATGTCAATACGTTTACCCTTTCTTTTGAATAGTTGGATTGGCAGTTTTGATACTTATACGCTACGCAGGTAAGGCAATTGAAATGTAGTAAAGTAATTCAATTCAATAACTCATATTCTATGCATGCAGCACTGGTTTGTGTGACTGTACATACGATGAGACTCGGGTTGATTTTTACAATTTAGCACAATCGGAAATCTCCTTGTAGTCGAATGTGAAGATACAAAAAGGTTGACTGTGTGGTGTACTGAGTACACGATATTCTTACGCAAGGTATTACTTAAATAGGACTCTGTTTGATTAAGTTGACTTTGAGTTCCAATTTCCAATACAAGTTAGTAGAAATGCAGGCCGGTAGTTAATAACAATAATCTCATGTGATATTCACAGTGGCAGTGCTAAGGGAAGAGTTTCCTACCCTCTTTCTACTCTTGCTACGGGTCATTAACGGTTTTCTTATCGTGGAAAAGCACACACACTCTTTGTTAGTTGGTGAAGCAGTAGAGATAAAGGTGGTGGTGGATGGAAAGACAAAAAATAATGTCTTGGGTGAATATTCATCCCCTAGCTTTGCTTGCTTGGTTGGTAATATTCTCACCCTAACTCCCTGTGCGAGTGTATGTTGACGGGATACGGTCGAAAAGTTTTGGTGAGTGAGGCAATCAAGGTAAAGGTAATCCGTCCAGGTAACAACAACTACTAGGAGGATTGGAAAGGTACCTGGTGTAAAGTGGAGTACTTTACCATTCGTATAGTAATTCCATCACATACAATCGTACTGATCCATGCTATACTAAACCTACACATCTTTCTTCAATGCATTCAGGTGGGCTTTGTACATTAAAACTAAAGGGTATTTTGCCATCTGCACTAAAGTTTGAAACTCACAACAACCCTCTGCTGTAGTGTGTAAAGTACTTTCCTACTGGTCCATCCCCTTACTCCCAGTTCCCACCGTAATAAAATGCGGTACAGACAGGCATCCGTTTTATTAATAACCAACGAACATATTCTCACTGACGTATGGAATTCATACACTTCGATAACGTGAGTGAAACACAAGAGAACTGCTTCTTCGTACTTTGTACCGTCGATTTTATAAACCTTAGCATGCTTTCTAATCCGATGCAAAGTGCTTGGGCTGTAGAAACCGGGATTTGAATTTGACACTGGATTGGATGGAAGGAAACGCAGGAGTATGAATTTGTTGGTTTTTCGTATGAAATTCGTGGGATGATGGTATAAAGTCTGAAATTGCTGTGGGCAAAGCTTCCCCTCGAACGCGTCACCCCTGAGTTGCGTGTTCTGAAGAACCACTTGAGATCATAGATGCGATATATATTACCCAGTGTGGTGGTAGCATCACACACCAACTTTCTGACATTGCTAGAGAGAAGAATAGCAGTGGTCTTTTTGTTAGGAGACGCAGCATTCGAACGATGATTCCATCGCGTTGCCATTGCTGGATGATAAATCAAGGAGGCTTTCGCTGAGCAGAAGGTCTTTCTCTGAGCTGGGCTAATTTCCCTTGAAATCTGTGAATGACCCCTTGGGCTCCACGAGGGGTTCTTCCTTCCTACGGAATCAAAATCTCTATCACGGCGAACACCAAGGGCACATTGAATTCACCCGTTTTCGGAGCATGTGTACAATCATCGGTAGACGAGGGACGAAAGAGCTGTGAGACTCACTTTCGCAAATCGATACTCTTCTACTTGCCATGACACACGCCTTTGTGTTACGTAGAGCCTTGAAAACTAATGTACTTTTCGATAATTATTTTACCCTTGTCTTTCTCCAGCTTTTAATTCCCTTCGAAAGGCTCTTCTTTCGCGTTATGCAGGACAATGCCCTCCTTTATTGTGGGAGAGAGGTATTAATTAATGGGAAATTCTCTTGTGAATTGATCAGTAGGTAATATTTGTGAATAGACAATGAGCCGGTGTGTCGTGACGCTGTTAGGGATATACTTTTCCTGGCTTATCCTTAGCCTTGTTAGCTTAGAATTAAACCCTTTAAGTATCTGGGTAATTTGATTCCAAGTTCATCCGTTTTGCTACCGGTGACTGGTATTTATGTTTATGTATATGCCTTGGATAGACTTGTCCAGAAGAGCGGACCACGCCTAGTCTTCTTAAAATGCACGATTGGCATAGAATTGCCTTTAGCTCCGGCATACTCATAACTGGAATATAATAACACGCAATCTTATGCTGGAAACAGCCAAATGATGCAGAAGTTTCATGAAATACGGGGAATTTAATGGCCGGCTGTGCATACCTCAGATTAAAGTATTATGGCTTACCTAACTTTGCCCGTACTGTTCATACGCTAAGGTAATTTAGTTATTCAGAGAACTGGACATTTTCTCATGCAAGTTGAGTTTTCACGGGCAAGTCTGCACGATCGAAGTTCAATAATGGTTTTCTAAAAATTCAAGTTTATATGATTTTTTTATTTTCTTGGGAACAAAACTCATTATAGATAAAACGAGGGGAATCATATTTGACTTGTTGGTTTGGGTTACATAGCATACAAAACAGAGGAAACAAACGTGAAAAGGCGATGGAAATAGAACTCTATGTGTGTAGAGATAGAGAGAGAAAGAAGATCTCTCGTCAACAACTTGCTGCTTTTACATCCATTATTCTGAGAGTTTTTATTGCAAGGCTGAAAAAGTTAACGAAAATTAAAGAAGAACTAAGAAACAACCCTCAACTTGGGCTGCTTGCTGCTGCTGCTACCACAAAGTTACATGAGAAGCGTAAAAAACTAGCAGCTTAACTGCCTAACCCCTTCTTTAGATACGAGAAGTAATATTACAGGGAGATGTTTCATTTATACAGAGAGCAAGAATAGTAACGCAACATTTGTGAGTTGTTCTGATGGTGGAGAGTCTCACAGAATGATAATAATGTACGGCAGGAGTAGAGGAATACGACGTGGTGGTGAGATCACTAGAGGCAAGTTGTACAATAGCAAGTAGGGGAAGTATATAGTAAACTGCTTTTTACTCCCTACTTCTCTGCTTCTGAAAGTCCAACTCTGTTGGCCGGATTGAACTGAGCTTAGAGCGAGTTAGTTACTCTTTGACAGTCTTTCTATCACGCAGCAGACTCAGAGGAACGCACCATTCATTTGACACTTCACTTTATAAAATCTCAGCCACAGTTTTCTCTATTTAAAGTGTGTTTTATTGAGTGACACTTTCAGCCACTATAAGTTTGTGAGTGTGAATAAGAAGGAATTCTTTTTTGGAAATTGAAGAATCATTTTCCCCAGTTTAGGAGTTTTTTGGATCGTGAAATCGTATTATACAAGAACCGTCCTTGCATCTCCTGCGGTTACAATTACAAGTGAAAAGTTTATTTCCAGCGATTCTGTGGTTTGATCGAGTATCAGGGTCCATACTATCCTGTGTGGTTCCTTTTAAGGTTGCATTTTGAGGTTTGGAGAGGTTACACCTAAAATTGGAGCAAAATGACGAGGATATCGAATTTTTGGATTATCTTCGTAGCAGTAACAGGTAAGAAAACATACATTATTGCTTACTGCGTTAATCTCGCTTTTAAGAATGTTAAGCTTTAAGTGCAGTCGATGAGTTTAGACAAGGACTGCGTTATTACGTAGTAAAGTATGCAAACCGCAAAAATGGTAAACACTGACATACGAGTCCGGAAAGTTCAATCTCATTTATATTTAACGTTCCTCCTGAGTGTTTTGCATGATAGAATGACTTCTATGGTACTCTCATCACCTTGCGACCTTTAGCTTGAAGGCAATAAGAATGAATTAACACTTCTCTCAGAAATTTCCCCGTAGAGTAAATGAAACTTGGAAATCACGCGAAAGATACGACCACACAATTTAGACTGTTTAACACATGGCATTGTGAGAAGAATCAGAATGGTGGTAGAGGAATAATCATCACGGGTTAGTTACCTCAGACCAGACTTTAGATACTTTAGAATTTGCAAGCCGGGTGAATGCATGCATCGCATTATTGTTGAGCAAGTTGATTGTTGTGAATTTATCTAATAAAACTCTTCATGCACACACGTACAGGCAGTTGAACTATTCACTCCTTATCCTGGTGTACGATCAACAGTGAATTCTTCATCTACACACAACACTTTTTACGTAATGTGCAATGTATCTGACTGAATGTGTTTGGCATTTGAAACATGTTTAGTCAGAATGGGCATCCTTGTTCCTCATCGTGCTGAGCCCAGTGGTCAAAATTGTTAGACGAAAAGGTGAGATTAAATAATAAGGATGCACTACCAAAGCTCTCCTATGCCTCCATACACTCGTACTCAGTTATTAGACTTATATTAGCTTGAGATTTTTAAACTCTTCTTGTGTCAATAACCCATTAGATTACATGTTAATCCTGTCTCTACTGTAGGGAATGTGTATACTTAAATTATCACAATAAACTACATAAATTTTAACTGCATTGATAAGTGCTCTTTATATCAAACCATATTCAAGGGCAGTTAACTTCTTTAGAGTAGTCTTAGTCATGGTTTATTCTAGATACTCGACGGGATCAATACAATTCTCATGTGGCATATTACTATTAGTCACAAGCAGATCTAATTGAAAATTTAAACACTCCATTATTCCCTTTGGACATCACATCTCTCCTCTAAAATGACTACTACACTTGTAACGTTATGTATATTTAATGGGATGGGTGACTCATGCAGTGTGTCTTGGAGTTTAGTCAACAATGCAGTCATCACGAAGAACATCCTCATTTGCAGGTGTAAGTCATCGTTAAGTGGTACACTCTACTGGTAGCAGTTGTGTTAATCGATTGTAGGTTATGGAATGACACATAAGAATAATAATCCACATGCGAAGAATGAGAAATTCATGAGGCTGACAAGCGCACCTTGCTTGTAGACTTGCACAATGCGAACTGTATAATGTTCACCTGGGTTGTTGTTCGGAGTCTTGGAAGGACAAGTATATTGTGTGTGACTAGAGTCTATTTTTTGTTCGTGAGCAGTAATAAGCGAGGAAAGTCGTAAAAAATGTAGGAAGGGGTAAAGCCGCAAGTAGAGAATAGTTAGTTCTTAGTTGAGAAGTTAGTTTTTAGTTGAAGGCAAAGAGACCATAAACTCGGTTCGGCAGCAGGTAAATGATGGGATTTGCAACCGCCATTTGAGTGCGAACCCAACCCAAGAGCTCGTATAGAGAGAGAGAGAATAGACTACCCGTAAATACCCTTTCGGTCGGAGGTACCGAAGGCTTAGGACACACTGCACACACGCCATGAGCCATGTCTCTGTGTACGTCCTCGGATTCGGGAAATGAATGCTGAATGTCACTCACAGTGGAAGAAATGGAGCTGAAGGGATGTCGAAATATTCGGGTGACAGAACAAGAGAGCGAGAGAGTGAGAGAAAATACCCGATTTCATTCCCACATGCCATTTCATCCCTGGAATGACGGTCTTTGGATGCTGCCTTGCGATAAGTGTAGTAATATAGGTGTAAGAAGGAAAACACTTTTAAGAATCAAGTGGTTTGTTCTTTAATGTCCCAATGAGATGTATCGTGTGCGAAGAAAGACGTAACTCTTTCTCGTAGCAATTTAAAACTTCCTAAGCACATCTTTGTGCAGATAGAGGAGAGAGGTTTCCGGTAGACCAACATTAAGAAGGAAGTATACGAATAAGACTCTTGAAAGACGTTGATTATAGAAGTTTTGAGTTTCCAACACATTCTAGAATCAGTGTAATCCGCGTATGTATCATTGTTTCACGAGAAATTTGGTAACGCTCAAAGTGACTTTTAGGGAGTGGTTGGTTAATCCTCACGGAGAGAATGGGAGATGTTTGATGTACATAATGTAAGAAACGGATGACAAACAATTCGTCACCTCTTGTGACTTTCTTGATGGATTCCACTCCGTTGTTCATACATTCCTACACGAGGATTGTGGGAGTAGGAAGATTTTTTTCGCTCCCTTCCTGCAAAATTACTACTTTGGCTCATCTGAGGATCGAGTAAATACCAAAATGCACCGGTGTGTTGAATTGTCATGAAGTGCCGGTAGGTATTTCTTGCATGTTCGTCTTGTACCGTGTTTGGGCGTGAGTCCAAGAAACTCTTAATCTTCGTGTTGGTGTTACATTGTGTCTTTTATTGTAATAAACAATCCATCTTGTCTAAGTAAATTGTGTGCAACACAACCAATTTTAATCCTATGCTTGAGTTTACTTATTCTCGTGATTCTTTGAGTCAATTTGGTCGAAGACAGAGCAAGACGCATGTTGATGATTAAGAAGATGTGTCAAAGACGAAAGCCGTCTTGAGATAACGCATTACCAACTCATCTTGGTGCACTTAGTGTTAGTAGTAATTTGTCTGTCTCATTTGTGAGCTCATCTTCCACCCAAATTTTGTCTTTTTAAGGAGTTTCAAATGGGCCTTGGCAGAGTGAAGTTGATGATGAAATTACGTGTTGGTTCATTCATAGCACATTACTTTTCGGTGAAGAAACCTTAACTAACGCAAATATAGGAGTTTTATATTGAAGCTGCTTTTTAAAGTTGTTTACTTACATATTGTACAGATGAGGAGAGACCTTATTAGAATGTCCATTGAAATTTAATCATTATCTTTTCCATACGGGTTGAGTAAACATTGGTTGATATTGATGTGTATGATGAGTCTCGAGATGCATTACATTACGCACTCAATTTATGATACTCTTCCTGCCTAATAAAACTTCACCTTATCTGCTATCCACTGATACTGAACAGTGTGTCATCATCATCCATGAACTAAATTTATAGCTTTGTGCATAGTGATGGCAATGGAGGTGGCACGAATGCAGACTGTAACCATTTGAACAGCTGCTTCTGTTCGGGAGACCGTATGGGAACAACGAAACGAATGTTAGATGGTCTGCAGTAAATATTATTTTGGTAATGAATCTCGACTGTTCTGCGAGTAGACCAACTGATGAGTTGACAACTTTTTTAGGGTAAAACGCCTCAAAATTTCACCCACCCTATGTGATTCGTGTCACTTCGTTATCATAATGGATTGAGTAGAGGAAATAAAGCGGATTATGTTTTGTACATTTCCCAAAGTAACAGTTTTACAACCATTCACAGTATCACAGTAGATTGGGTAATGCACCTTTGCATTCATTGAGTCAGGACATGATGCAGCAACTTTTTGTCATTATTACGC
>JAQGAC010002547.1:0-10081 GCA_034696585.1 Isotomurus maculatus
TTCATTTCTTAGCTTTGGTTTAATTACGAAGAATTCGGTGATTCATGTGTCGTACTATCCCTTGTTATAACACCTTTCCCTATAACATCTCGTATCCAACCCTTTTCTTGGTTTATTGAATGAAGGATATTGTTATTGGAAGGAGGATAGATCGGGTCGGTCCATCCTTCCTATACTCACTCAACTAGATCTCTCACCAACTGAATGATTCAGGCTTGGGACTCCTCAGAGTCATCAGCTTGGCCGTGCAGAACAGACTGTACTTACTTTCCTGTTAGAAGTAGACTGGTTAATTTGTGTATTGAATATTAAACAGGAATTACCACTGCACAACTATTCTTTTAAACATACCTTAGCTTTAAGTTAGCTCGTAGCAGGTGTGTATTTAGCCAAGAGACATTTTATTCATTAGGACAATACATTATCTCATGTAGAACTTAACGGAAAAACCATTAAGTTATTTATTATTGTTAGAAGCTGGTGTGACGTAACTGTGACTCGTAAAAATGGATCAGTTACAGTAGGCTATAAAAAGTCTGAATTGATCTGCGAGTATTTTTTGATAGAAAGCGACGAGGTCTTCTGAGCAAATAGATGAGGTGTCGAGTCAACCTTTTAATGTGGATATCGTGTCAGTACCGAGTGAGAGTAATTGATTGAACGGCAGGTGTAGAGAAAATAAATAATTTGGCTGATTAGGTACATAGCGAGTTCAGGAGGATACTGACTAAACAAGTTCGCTGTAATTTAGTTGACTACCAACATGGAAGTGGAGTTAGTTGATGTCTTCTTATCTCCATGATATGTTGACCGAATTAGTCATGCGAGGCAGGAAGAGCTGCGTTAGCAAGAAGAAGTCGTAGGGCATTGATTTACACGACAATGTAATTAAGTGTTGTCTCATAGAGGAGTAATTAGAGTCCATAAAGCAGGTTCTAGCTTTAGTTGACAAGAGATACTTCTGGAGCTCGTTACATAAGTGGTTAGAAGTGGTTTAAGTGGAGCACAGCGAGAAAAGTTTTAATTGGCAAGTGTAAAGTTGATGAGGCAGTGAGTGATAAAAATGAAGGACAAGGTAAAGGTGGGGGTGAGGGTGAGGCCCTTCAATGCTCGGGAGAAGGCCCTTATCACCAGTGGGGGCTCAGAAGCCACATCTCTCATTCTGGCTGTGAAGGAAGAGACCAACCAAGTCGTGTTGTCCCACCCATCTGCCCTCAACAACAATCCTACATCCTCCAATCTTAAGTCCTTTACTTTCGACCATGTCTTTGGCCTCAACGGTAACCAGGAAGAAGTCTTCCAGGCACTTGGTCAAGATCTCCTTTCCAGTGCCTTCGAAGGCTACAATGCTTGTTTATTCGCCTACGGACAAACTGGGAGTGGAAAGAGCTATACGATGTTGGGCTCTGCTGAACAGAGGTATTGTTTGTAAACTGCACAAATTTGAAGAAAATGTTAAATAATAATTTTAATAGAAAACTTTTAAATCAATTGTAAATTGATGTTGTTTCAGAGGGGTTATTCCGAGATTGTGTGATGCGATGTTCAATAAGATCGCCGACGAAACGGAGAATGAAGGGCGTGAAAATGGACTTCCTAACGTCTTCAAAGTTGAAGTGTCTTTTATGGAAATTTATAATGAAAAAGTTCGTGACTTGCTTGTGGCGAACAAGACATCACTGAAAGTACGTGAGCACTCTATCCTTGGGCCGTATGTTGACGGATTGTCGCTACTTGCGGTTAAGTCAGCGGAAGACGTCGCCACCCTTATGGCGGAGGGAAACAAGTCCAGAACAATCGCAGCGACTAATATGAATAGTGAAAGTTCTCGATCCCACGCAGTGTTTACAATAGTTTTGACTCAGACGATGACTGATGCAGGGAGTGGAGTGACCGGGGAGAAAGTAAGCAAGTTGTCTCTTGTCGATTTAGCTGGCTCTGAGAGGGCCACCAAAACTGGTGCTGTGGGTGAAAGACTTAAGGAAGGCTCAAATATTAACAAATCTCTAACTACATTGGGACTTGTGATCTCTAAATTGGCTGAGGGAAGTGCGTCGTCTAATTCCAAAGACTCGAAAACTTTCATTCCCTATCGAGATTCAGTATTAACGTGGTTACTTAAAGACAATTTGGGGGGTAACAGTAGAACTATTATGATCGCTACGGTATCGCCTTCAGCAGACAACTACGAAGAAACTCTGTCTACACTTAGATATGCTGATCGGTGAGACGCTAGTTTGCTAGTTTTTATTTTGGAAACTTCATTATGCGAAAGTTGAATGTTCAAGCAACATAAATTAGCAACATGCATGAATCATAATGAGGCATACATTTATTTTAGGGCAAAGAGGATCGTTAATAATGCAGTGGTGAATGAGGATCCCAATGCTAAACTTATTCGTGAGCTGCAGGCTGAAGTGAAGCAACTAAGAGAGCTTTTGAAAAGTCATGTGTCGGATAAAGTGTTGAACGAGCAGCTAAACCAAGTGAGTGAGAATCTGACTTGATTTGCTGATTTTCTACTTGCACCGATCTAAATCTGACTATAATCCACCTTGTAAAATATTTTATCCATACGTGCAATTTAATTGTACTTTTGCAGAGTGAAAAACTAATGCGCCAAGTTTCGGAGACTTGGGAGGAGAAGCTCCAACGGTCGGAGCAGACTACACAAGAACGACAAGCTGCTCTGGAAAAGATGGGCATCTCTGTTCAACAGTCTGGCATTTCCGTAAGATACAGTTTCCCTAAGGAGTAATTTTTCTTGACTTGTCTAATAAATTTTTCACTGCTGGATTGTTTAGGTCGAGAAAAATCGTTTCTACCTTGTAAACCTCAATGCGGATCCAGCGTTAAACGAACTATTAGTTTATTATTTGAAAGAAGATAGAACAATTGTTGGTAGGCCGGATGGAGAAGGTCCTCCAGATATTCAGTTAACTGGATTAGGAATAGATTGTCTTCATTGTGAACTTGTAATTGAGCCAGACCAAAGTTTATATCTTATACCTTATCCCAAAGCCCATACTTGTGTCAATGGGGAAAAGATTGAGAAAAAGAAGGTTTTACATCATGGAGATCGCATTCTCTGGGGAAATCATCACTTCTTCAGGCTTAATAGCCCGGCGAGGGTCACTCCACTGGCTACGACCACTGCCAATGGTATGATCATTACAACTGACGGGAAAACAGCTTTTTAAACATTCCGTGCTATTCTTACCGGAATGGTTTGTAATATTTAGCAGGAAACATTACGCATGGAGAAGGTGGTGAGGATGCATCATCTTACGAACAAGCATCTTCAGAATTTTATATGAAGCAGCTGATTACTTGCGATCCTATTCATGAAGCTGTTGCAAAGTTGGAGTCCAAACACCAAAAGGTTAATTGCTATTGGGTTGGCAAATACGAGATACAAAATAAATACTCATGAATTTGGCATGATGTTTTAGGATAAGGAGGTTGCATTGGAGAAGCAAAGGCAAGATCTCGAGAGGCAATTTAATGCCCTCATGCATGTCTTGAGCCCCTCATCCCCTCTTCCTCCAGCTTTACCTTGGGACGCACAAAGCTATCTTCAACAGCATCAGCAAGTTCAACAACAAACAGTCACCAATAGTGTTCAGCTAGCGACAGCAAGGAATCATAAAATGGCAGAGGGACTTAAATTATTGAAAGAGTACTTGCTGAAAGCTAACAATATGGTGCGGGAGGCAAATGAAATTGCTAGTGCCATGAAGATTGATGTAAAATATAGCGTTACGCTTTTAATTCCACCAAGCAACTTAACACCGAATCGTCCCAAGGGAGCTCTCGTCACAGAACCTTCCATAAAGGTTGAAAAAGAGGGCCATTATCATCAAATCTGGTCGTTGGAAAAACTACATAACCGTTTGGTTGACATGAGAGAGATTTATGAAGAGTACACTTCTTCTCAAGTGTCTGAAGAAGAACTGAATTTCAGTCTCAACACTCCTCCTTCTTTCTTTGAACCTGACCAACCTCATGTTCTTTTAGGAATTGCGAACGTATTCCTTCAAGTAAGTGTAATCACTTATACGTGCCATGTTTTATTTACAGAAGTGTGAGTAATTTTATGGTTTTACTTCAGGCATTGTTTTACGACGACGTAACACTAAATTATCCTGTACCTGTTATAAATCAGCAAGGAGAAATTGTAGGAAAGTTGCAAGTAGAACTTGCTAAAATATCTGGGGAAATGGACGACGCCGGAAAAAATACTAGTACACAGTCTTCCAAGCTGGAAAACTCCTTATACGAAGAGTATGAAGATGAGGAAGACGAGCCCTCGAAAATTACGGTTAAAGTGACAGTTCGACATTTAGCTGGAGTTTCGGGGTCGCATTATGTCTTCTGCCAATACGTTTTCTGTGACAATGTGATCGTTGTTCCTCCTGCTTCCACAACGTCTGTAGTCAGGTTTGATCACACTCGCTACTTTCAAATTCCTGTGTCTGAGGAATTCAGTGATTATTGCTCCGAATCGGCACTGTCCATTGAAGTATGGGGACACCGTGGAAATCAAGTAGTTCCTGCAGTGGCTTCATCAGAACAGAATCAAACGTCTAGTGAGAACAACAATAACAGTGTCACTGACAGGTGGAAAGAAGTAACATCTCAAATGAAGTTGTGGGTCGAAATTCAGGTACTGTCACTGGTGGTTTAAAAAAGATGTTTAGAGAAGCATAAAACCATAAGTACTCATTTAATAGTAACATATCAAATTGACGTTATCGTTTTTAGCATTCAAAATTTTAAATAAATTGATATTCCTTTTATAGGAACCGAATGAAAACGGGGAATACATGCCGGTAGAAGTTGAGTACACAGCAAAGGGAACTGGGGGAGTCCATCAGCTTCGTCAGGGTCTGCAAAGACGAATGTTGATAACAGTTGAGACTAGTGCTAGTGTGGGACAGCTTCCCATAGTTTGCGATGAAATCGACCAAGTATCACTTGGGGCCATTACACCACGATCTGCGACTTCTCAACCAGCCCTCGACTCATATCAAGAAGAAGACTTATCTCTACTGCGTGAAAGGTAACCTGAAGTTTGTCAAGTTTGTTGTGTAGTTATCATTTTCTGCATCACACTGAATAATTTCAGATGGGGAGAGGCACTCAAGCGCAGGAGAGAATATTTGGACTCGCATCTGCAGGAACTACAAAAGAAACAGGACAAAACTACAGAAGACACGGAACGGGAAAAATCTCTTGTTGCTCAATGGCTTATGCTAACAGAGGAGAGAAATGCTGTTCTCGTACCTGCTCCAGATTCTGGTGTTCCAGGAGCACCTACAAATGCGGATTTCAAACCCGAACAAGGTTTGGAAAGACACATGCCCATAATCTTCCTCGACATTCCAGGTATCCATAATCGATCTGTGCAATACTCATTAAACTGTTACAACTAAATGCTGAAGCAGCATCGTTAAATGATTTGATTTTCAGAGGACGTTTTGTCTGCTGACTCCAGTCCTCATTCGCCTCCGATCGCTACTGGCTTGACCGCAGGATTGAATTCGCTGCTTCCGAAAGAGCACGAGGCTCCCTTTGTAGCACTTCCTATGATAAGAAAAAGCTATGGGGACTTTTACTCTGCCTGGAGTGACCAGCGGTACAATTTATTTCATTTTTTGAAAGGAATCAGTATTTTATCGATGTTTATTTGAACTCTAGCATGTCTACCGAAAGCTGGGCTTTGGTTTCGTGGGACAGCTCAGTTCACGACTGCATGCAATTGAACAAACCTACGGCCCCTGGAGAAGTAATCTACGCAATATTACGACTCGCATTGCGTTTGAGTCATCCTGTGCAAATGGATTGCATTCTTAGGAAAAGAATTTGCCTAGTTGTTAAAAGAAATAGGTACGCTTGCAATTTTATGCACTATTTCTAATAATTTTACTGAAAACTTTAAGAATGAAACACTTGACTTATATGTTTGTAATTCAGGCCTTCATTATATGAGAGATTCACAGCACCTTTCAGTCGGAAAAGGCCAGAAGATTTGGAACTTGAGAGAAACAAGAAAAGAACTGGTGTGACGTACCAAATAGTCAGTCATTTGCCGAAATCATCGGAACAACTTGAAACAAGAGAATCTCTAGCCCACCTCGCTGTCTCACATGGGGAATCATATATAGGTACAGCAGTATGAAGTGATTGCCAAGAAGCTTTTATGAATTACTAATACACGGTTACTTATTGTTACAGAGGAATATTTGAGGTCGATTTCCGCAGTCGACTCCATTTTGAATTTGGATCGAATGCGCCAATCGGTCCACTTGCGTGAAGAGCAGATGAAAAATCGACCAAAAACGATTATGAACAAAAGTTTCCAGCAGCCGAATGGTGGTTCTTCGTCTAACATGGGAGTTGGAGGTTTCATGAGGAAAACCTTATCCGTTCCAAACATATCCCAGTTGTTTATTGGATCCAGTCCGAGCATAAACAATCTAAGCAATCTGAAATTGTCTCAGATATCAAATGGAAGTCCAGTAGGTATTAGTTCAAACACAGTCAGCCCTGCAGGTCAAGGCTCACTCTCTGGAGAAGGGAGTGCTTCTGGAAATGGAACAACTCCCTTCAGTGGCATGCGTCGCACAAGACCTATCAGGTCAGAAAGCTTGGCCAACTTGTCCGGATTCACGAGTCCCCCGGGAGCCAGTCCGTCCCAACAGAGCCCTCAGGCCCCTCGTCCAAGTTCCCTCAGCTTGGGTGAGTGTGAGTAGATTTCCATACGACATCTTGTTGCTTACAAATCACGCGTTATTCATGCTGTGTGTGTAATGATTACAGGGCACTCTAATTCTGGAAGCAATAATACCACCCCTCACTCATCCAAATGGACTAGTTTGATGACAACAGTTATGGAAGAAGAAAGCAGCGGCTACGGCAGTCAAAAATCATCAGAAGAATCCCCCACCACTACAGGATAAGGCTTAGTCTCGCTCCTAAAATGAATCACGAATGTTTGTATTTTTTCTAGAAAGTATTCTATATATTGCCAGCTATCAAAAACGTTGCAGATGACAGCAATTTATTCGAACCTGAGAAAATATTAGGAAGGCAGGCAGCTATCACTGCTTAGGTGTGTACAATTTCCTAGAACAGTGTGATTAAGACAACTTATAATTTACATGCAATATATGATGTGATTAGAAGTTTTGAATGGTCAAAGCAGAATCTACTTAACTAAGGAACGATCTTGTAAGCTTACACAAGCTGAGTTTAGTCTGTCGATATTTTGATTCGTTCAGAGAGCTTTGTGAGTCGTTATGCTATCCTTGTACAACAAATGACTAACAAGATTTTTAACATTTTGTGCTATTTACTCATTTTACTTTTAATTGTAAGCATTCCATCCTCTTTCTAGTCCTTAGTTGTTAGAGATCATAGTACCTTATTTTATGTTAAGAGTTACTGTTATGTTAGTAAGGACTTTTGTGCTTCCACAATTAAGTTTGGAATATCAGGACTCACAAATACTAATGATTGCTAATGCTTTATTGCTCAACACGTTATTCCATTATACTTTGCCGACTATGCCTTATATACAAACTTTAAATACGACAACTTTATAAATGAGTATGTTTCATGCATCGCCCCTTTTCCTCGTTATCATTTACGGTTTTCGGATCACAACATCAAAAACAAGCACCTCTCTCAGTTGACCATAAACTTAAATATTGTAATCGTTAAGTATTTCACAAAGGATGGGTCGTCGTCACTACAAATTGGCACTACCTCAGCTTAAATAGGTTGATTTGTTTTTTGAGTTATGATTGTGGGTCAAAAGGTCTTTACAGGGCAAAAGGAGCATATCTAGAATTTAGACATAACAGTCAAAGCTGCTGATTGATGTGAAACGAGAGTGTCAAAGAAATAGTCTTGCTTGAGAGCATCTCATATTCTTGGTTGTAAGTATACGAAAGATTACAGCAGCTGTTATAAATTCTTAATAGTGCTGCTGAAGTTGCGTACAAGTAGATGAAAGTATGAAAGACACTTAGTTTAAAATGTGATGTGCCGTCGTTTGGTAATGCCATGAATCCCACTTGTTCTGCAGAGATGTCAAGCTACATGAAACAATAAACTGAAGATTATTTATTGAATGTGAGCTCTCGTGTAAATTGCACTGATTTTAAAACTAAAGGTGATATTTCAGTTGCTGTTTTGTGCAGAAATGTGTAAAGGCTCTTTTATACAACTAAACTACTTCATCAGCTGCATCCAGCGATAAGCGTTGTTCCGTTGCCGTAAACACGCTTTGTAAAAATACGTTGATCTTTCGCTGTGAACCTCCATTGAGATTGAACCCTTTTTTCTAGGACTTCATTTGGAATCATGAAGCTCATACAATTCACTTGTTTTCTTGTCTCATTGGGACTGGTGAAAGCTTCAGGTGTAAATTTCCCTTGTGCTCCAGCAGATTTCGGTAAGGGAAGTGTCGTATGCGTTTGCAATGCCTCTTACTGCGATTTCCAAGAGCCTCTGAAAGCACTTGAGAAAGGGAGTTATGTGCATATCGCGTCAACTAAATCTGGGGACAGATTTGCAATGAAACATGGATTATTATTGGACTCTTCTAAAATTGGTAAGAGTAATAGAACGAGAAAAACAATAATGGGAGGACAGAAATTGAGAAAAATTTATTTACACGTAACGTAAGGGTTTGGAGATGTGGAAGTGACCATTCAGAGTTGGGAAAAATTCCAAACCATTTTCGGTTTCGGAGGAGCTTTTACAGACGCAGCGGGGATTAACATGAAGTCTTTAAGTGATGAACTCCAGACACAAGTAATCGAGTAAGTGATAGAGTTACAGTAAGAGTTAGTTACTCTCTAGTTTTTAGACAAAATCAGATTCTAAAGGAAAAACTTCACCACAGCTCTTATTTTGGAGAGAATGGTCTCCAGTACAATATCGGAAGAGTTCCAATGGGGAGTTCTGACTTTAGTACCCATCCTTACTCCTACGATGACTTCGAGAATGACTCTCTACTCACAAATTTCAGCTTGGCATTGGAAGATACAGAGTACAAGGTTTGTATCAATACTTACTGTGCAACTGATGAATACTTATTTTAACAGTTAGATAAGGCGAGTTTGTTTTTTTGCAGATCCCCTTAATCAAACAAGCCCAGAGACTTCAAGGAGACGTTCTTAAACTGATCACCTCTCCGTGGTCACCTCCAAAATGGATGAAGACTAATAATGACTTCAAGGGGAGAGGATTCTTGAAATCAGACTATTTCCAGACGTGGGCCAACTACTTCATCAGGTTCTTTGAAGAGTACTCGAAGCACAACGTGACTTTTTGGGGACTCACAGCACAAAACGAGCCTATAGATGGTTTGATACCTGATTTCCCATTCAACTCATTGGGATGGACTCCAGTACTCCAGCGTGACTGGATCAGAGATCACTTGGGACCTACGCTCCACAACAATCCTGATTTCAACGACATCAAAATCTTTATCTTAGACGATCAGCGGTTCATGCTGGTAGAATGGGTCCTAGCTGTAATTAAGTATTACATTTCGTTTACCAACTTTTTGATAAATTATAAAAAGGTTCCTTTGTATAAACTAAACTAATTATTTAGGTATTAAGCGACATGAAAGCATCCAAGTACGTCTCTGGAATCGGTCTCCACTGGTATAAACTATTAAGACCTTCCAATCTTCTTGTTCGTAGCATTCAGCCCGTCATGCAAAATAAATAATAATAATAATTATTATTAAGGTACGGAAACAAACTATTTCCAGTGAAGGCACTGGACTTGGTTCATAAGTGGTTTCCAGACGTAATGATTCTGGGAACAGAGGCGTGCACAGGAAGTCTTCCATGGGACAAACACCGTGGATCTCCAGTTATGTTAGGCTCTTGGGAACGTGGAGTCGCTTATGCAGAAGACATAATTGATAACTTTAATCACTACATGGCAGGATGGATTGATTGGAATTTAATTCTGAATCAGGACGGAGGTCCTAACTGGGCTAAAAATGAAGTAGACGCTCCGATAATCGCCGATCCGTATGAAACAACACCGCAAG